>CAIGRT010081260.1:0-11771 GCA_903798405.1 Fraxinus platypoda | reverse complement strand
TTTTTTTTTTTTTTTGTCATTTAATCTCAAAAATATGTATATACGTTTGAATTTTTTATTACAGGATCTACACTTTTTCTCTGAAATTGTTGTTTTAATTTCGGATAACACCATGGCTTTTGATTGGATTTTTGGTATAAATTTTAGGGATTTGGATCAGTCTCTATCCATTTATTTCTTCTTACTCCTAATACTATAATCATGTTGAATATTTTGTAGTCTTTGTTTCTTAATTTCTGTTTCAATTGGGTCCGGTAGTATTCATATAATTGTGATGCAGAACTCGATCTAGAAACCTCGGTACTAATATTAGCTTGTTTTTAGCGTAAGTAACATNAATTGGGTCCGGTAGTATTCATATAATTGTGATGCAGAACTCGATCTAGAAACCTCGGTACTAATATTAGCTTGTTTTTAGCGTAAGTAACATTATCAGCATTATGATTTCTGTTATTCTTAGCGTTACTGTGGACTTATTGTGTATGAAAGATTGAAAGTGTGCACTTATTTATTTTCTTTCAAGTATTTATTTGAAAAAGCTACTTAATTTTTATTGTGCATTTGATGTAACAAGCATATATGTTTTCTTGGATCAATGTAATCAGGACGGCTGTCAATTGCTCAGTTTGATTTGGGAATGTCTGGGGACTATCAAATTCCTGAAACGAAGAAGTAAGTTATTTAATGCTTTGCCTGCTGTGGTTTGCCAGAATCTTGTACTCTTAATAATGACCTTTATTTTTCTTTATAAGTGTAAATGTAATCATAGAGTTGAAAGAATTTAAAACGAGGAACTTTCTCGAAGACTTGTTTAATCACTTATTGCTGAATCTATTGCATGAAAAAGTACATTTGATTTATTCAAGCCAAGGTCGCTTGAAATTTGATGAGTTGTGCATGCACTTGTGTTTGTTATTTTTCCCGCTTAATCAACGCTTGGACCATGGTTCACCTTTTTCAATTTTATCATCTGGGGAAGATTTGTGCAGGAGTAAGCTGTGGTTATGGTGTACTGCATTTACTTCTCTTCCCAATTACTTTTTCAGGGAATTAATGGACTGTCCTAGTATGTTGTCTTTTACATCTTTTTGACGCAATATGTTATGATAATATTTCTTACTTTTATTATAATAACTTGCTTGCTATGAAGTTTTACGGTTGTCATCAAAATAATACTGACACGAGCAATTTAATTGAGGTTCCAGGGCACAAGTGAAATGGGACGAAGCTAATCTGGGGGAAATTGAGGCGAATAAACCCGTAAGGCAGAAAATAACTGAACCAAAGACACCATATCATCCCATGATTGATGATGATGGTATGCTTATCGAGTTTCTTTCTCATGACTATATATTTGTTTTGATTGTAGAAGACTGATTTTTTAATCAATTATAATAAAATCTTTTTAATCCACTAGAATTTGCTGCTGAGTTTTGCTCTTCATCCACCAGAACACTGATGTCTAGTTCCTACTTGTTTCAACTCATGCCGGTGTTTTATTGTCACAGTTCGTAAATCTTTATTGGATCATACATGAGCTTCCTTTCAAGAACTCTGCCTAATTTGTCAATTTCCTGTGTTCATAAAGTGATTCTTTCTGGACATCCAAGTGTGGGGTATCTGGATTTTATCTTGGCTGCTAACTCTTGGTATCAAAGGGTAAAAATAATTAAAATTCTTGAGGAACGTAGTAAATTTAAGATTTTTAATACCGTTGACAACATTTGGGACTGATCTTAAATGCTGTAATTATTTTGAGTACCTTAAGTGCCTTGGATTTAATTCTAATTTGGTGATGCCAGTGAAATGGAAACCTTCATGGCCATTCTAGGATAAATTCAATAAATTCCAATAAGCTCAGAGTTTTTCAAGGAGAAAGGTTCTTCCCAAGATTAGGAGTAATAAATTTTCTGGGGACTGCCTCATGTTTACAAATATAGATTCTTGAGGTGCTACCTTGGAAAGGTGATTGAAGTACTTTGTGTAGCGAGTCTGCCCAAATCCTATGTTTGCATGGAAAACCTAACCAAATGCAGAGGGGAGACCGTGCATTTATGTTTGTTTATCCTGTGGCTCTTACTCTGAATTGGTCTTGTACCATACTTATCTGTGTTGCCCGAATTCATGACGGGGTTGGTTTTACAGCATTTAACCGATCTGTACTGATCTTGTTACTCTTTTTCCTTTCTGTTTATTATTTTTATTTTATTTTATTTTTTTTGTGTGTGTTATGCATTGCTGTATTTATGATGGCTCTTTGATTTTTGGGCCAGAAATCCTTGCACTGTACTTAAATTTAGATATGTGCTTTCTTGTTGGATTACCTAGCACCAATTCTCACAGCCACGAGGTGGTGAATATTGCATAGAATTATACTATAGCAAGTTACTTTTGGTTGATGAAATGTTGCTGACATAGGATGCAATAGGACAATTGTAGGAGAAAGGGAAAGGGAAGAGGAGAAGAGAAAGGAGGGGGAAAATAGAAGAAGAGGGGAAGGTAGAAGGAGGGAGATAGAAAGGGGAGAAGAACTAGAGAGATGGAAGAGAAGTTGGGGAGAAAATATCAATCTTTATTTCATTTCGAAGTTTGTCTCCATTACATCGCATAAGCCCCTTTATGTAGGGTGTAAACTAATCTTAATTGAAGTAGGAAAGTATATTAAAATCAATCCTTAATTACCTTTTCCGAAATTAAATATCAAAATTGGAAACTATATATAAAAATATCCTTCTAATATTCCATCAGTTGCATCCCCCAATAAGTTTCTTAAGATAATGGTATTGAGTATTGACATTTGTTGAGTTGATAATGATGTTTCTCTTTGTTTTACTTCTTGATTGGTCCTTTCACTAGTTGATGGGGCGAAAATCCACTTGTTAGACTTGCTGTTTGAGGTCCAATTTAAAGAAAATGTCTTGAAAGGGAACTAATTCTACAGCTTCAATTTTCACAAATCTTATTCCTGAGTTTCGGAATTTGATGAATGTAGGATCATTATCTCCTATTAGGGTAAGTTTTGAGGACAACTTTGGAGATTCAACGCATGCAGATGCTATACGTTCGGCGTTGAATGATGTGGCTTCTTCAAGCAAAAATAACCCTCGTTGCTCAGGCTGGACATCATCTGAAGAAGAGGATGCAATGGATCAAGAAGAAGAAGGTTGTCTCTTATCACATTTGCACTAGTTCTAAATATGCAGAAATCTTGCCTGGAGTGCATATTATTACTTTTCACTCAACTTAATTGTCATAATTGTATCAGGTTCACCTGTGTTTTTGTTTGATCAGATGAATTGTTTGATGTTTTAAAGGTTATGCTTGTTGGAAGGGTTTTTGTATAGTTATTTGTGTTCCATTGCATCACATACTTAGCCCGTTTGAGCCCCATTTTTTCTTAAGAATGCATTTTGGAATAGTAGATTGATGGAGAATATGTGGTTGAAAAGTAAGGTTTTGAATTTGCGTGTAATATTATTACATTGAAGAATGTGTGGTTGAAAAGAAGTGAGAGAAGAACGTATTTTGGAAATAATGGGGATCAAACTTGTTCTCAAGATTTATTTTATTTATTATTATTATTATTTTTTGGTCTAAATTCAGAAAATAACGAAGAAAATGATATGTGAACTTTAATACAGAGCATCTTTGGCTAAGCTTAAAAACTATTCTTAAGTTCTAAAAGGAATAGTGTTTTATGGTTCAAAGTTGGGAATAACTAAGTTGCATATTTTTTTTAAGAGTTATGATCAAAATAAGCAACTTTTGAACTTAAAAGTAACTTCTCCTTTTTAGGCCAAGCATGCTTGTCCCTCCACCTCATCTTTTAAACTGTAATGCTATGTGATTTTGATGGTTTGTTAACTGGGGTGATCGCCATAATCTAACTCATTAAATGCAGTTCTATCAGATTCTAATTCCGAGAGGCAAAGGAGCTTCAGGGAGCACCGTAGAGCTCATTATGACGAGTTCCGTCAAGTTAAAGAACATCGTAGAAAGGGCTCTTTCGTCGAAGACAAGCACGAGGACTGGACCGAGGACAGAAGGTGTGATTCATCTTCTTTAACTGATGGGGTTAAAGACATTGAAATTAAGGAATCGACACCGCCAGCTAATGGATCTTAAATCCAATTACAAACAAAAATAAATTGTACTGTGTCATTTTCGTTATGTAGTTTTGTTGCTATATGCTGGTGGTGGTATGAGAGGACTTGAACTTTTGTGCTTTTTTGACATTCAGCTTTGCAACATGTACATAGCATAAGCGTGCAACACAGGGTTTACCATTTCTTTCTGGAAAGATATTTTCTCTCTTAGGTCTCTGTTTCCAGTTTAGACTTGCTTGTATTAAAAGTTGTTCATCCTCGAGGCATGCACACACATTTCCCTTTATTGCATGTTAGGTAATAATATGCGCTCGGAGTAATCGTATATTTCTGCATAATACCTTATTGGATACTAACCAGTTTACTGTTCAAACCTAGAATAAAGATTGGGAATCATTCATAATGAATGTGGGAGCTATTGAAGACGGTTCTTCATGATAGTCTCAAAAACAAGATAAGAATAAAAGAAAGGTCCTAAATATGGTGACCGTCACGACATCCAACTCCACTTTGCTTATCTGCGTGCCCAATCTTCGTGCAGACAAGAACCCTTCAACAACGTGCTTCTCGTGTACAGCCTGCACAACCCATCATGATTCTTAATGACCGCTTTGTTGGAAAATGGTCAAGGAAAATTGATTTTTATCAATCTTTGACCATTTATTTGGACGGGTCTTGCTACTCGAATTTTGCTAGAAATGATTTTAACACATTCTACTGGTTGAGGAGATGAATTTGGTATACTTGGAAGTCAAAAATTATTTCTAGACGAAAGAGAAATTAATGGATGAAGTTAGATTGAAAATCATGAATTTTTGAATAAAATGAAATAGTTTATGCATAAAATTGCTGCTTGAGCTGCAGCTTCGTGTCAAATGAGCGGCGGTGTCCTTGCTTTCAGCACTCGAGCGACCAAGTCAGCTGCCAGCCAGCACCAAAGTACCTGTGCAACTTTTCGAGAATAAGTTGATTTTTGGATTGTCACTTTTGGGTAGGTTTCCGTAGTTTAATTACTGCGATAAAGAAATCACTTTGTGTATTTACAAACAACAATCCAAAGACGAATTCTCAAGTGATTTCTTTACGAATTTCATTTATACTTGGTTATACTGAATTTCGTTTTCGATTTAACTTTTCTACTCTTTCTTGGGATTAGACTGGGTTTGGTTTATCTTCTGTTTGTGTAACAAAACTAACTACCGTTAATAATGATACAACTGGTGTACTCCAATCGTTATTCCATCGGTTACTCCGGTTGATATGACTCTGATCACTTTAGATGTTGCTCTTCCGATTTCAGTTCCCATACTATTCATCCAACCTCTGTTTCACTTGGAGAAAAATCGAAAAAATTTAGTGGGGTTGACCTCAAAAATTGGCAACAAAAGATGTTTTTTTATCTGACAATCCTCAATTTGGCAAAATTTCTAAATGAGAATGCTCCTGCTATGCAAGAAGTGAAAAATAACAGGGCATCGTTAATAACATTAGATGCTTGGAAACATTCAGACTTTCTATGCAAAAATTACATTCTGAATGTCTTCGACAACATGCTATACAACGTGTATAGTTTCATAAAATCTGCAAAGGAAATTTGGGAATACTTGGAGAGGAAATATAAGATTGAAGATGTCGAAACAAAGAAGTTCATCATTAGGAAATTCTTGGATTACAATATGATAGATTCCAAGAACGTTATTAGTCAAGTACAAGAATTGCAGGTTCTTTTCCATGACTTTCACAGCCACAACATGTCTCTAAGTGAGTCCTTTCAATTGGCTAAAATCATAGAGAAGGACTTCAAGAGCTATCTCAAGCACAAGCGCAATGAGATAAATATTGAAGAACTCATCGTCCGATTGAGAATTGAAGAAAACATTAGAAAGTCGAACAAGCGAAATGTAAGTCATATACCACATGCAAAGGCAAATGTGGTGGAAACAAACGATAAGAATAAAAAGAGGAAACATTTGATGGAATCCTTCGAGCAAACACAGCAAGAATGCAAAGAAATTCAAGGCAATTGCTACAACTGTGGAAAGGTCGAATATCGCTCCAACAAATGTCATAAACCAAAGAAGCAAGCCCAAACGAATATCACAGAATCTGATGGATTATCTGATGGAATATCATATATTAACTTGTCAGCAGTTGTTTCAGAATGCAACAACGTTGGAAATTTCTTGGAATGGTGGGTGGACACGGGTGCTACTTACCACATTTGTGATGATAAGGTAATGTTCTCATCATATAATCTAACGAATGGTGAGAAATTGTTCATGGAAAACTCTTCAAGTTCGAAGGTTGATGGACAATGAAAAATTGTATTGAAGATGACATCAGGCAATAAACTCAGCCTTAACAATGTACTTCATGTGCCGGACATTCACAAGAACTTGGTTTAGGGTTCTTTACTTAACAACTAACTTCAAACTATTCTTTGTGTCATATAAGTTTTATACTTACTAAAACTAACATTTATGTAGGTAAGGGCTACGCAAGTGATGGACTATTTAAAATGAATGTCCTCACTATTGTATAGAATAATACGAAGAATAAAATATCTTTTTCTACTTTTTTTTTTTTAGTCGTCTAATTCATAGCATCATAGATTAGGACAAGCAAACTTTAATTTCATGCACAAGCTAATGAATTTAAGTTTACTACCATCTATGCTTTTTAATACTAATGGTAAATACGAGATGTGTGTAGAGGCTAAGTTAGCCAAAATACAGTTTCATTCCATTGAAAGAAACACGACGCCTTTAAAATTAATTCACAATGATACACTTGACTTAAAATCTGTATAAACTAAAGGTGGTAAAAAGTATTTCATTACATTCATTGATGATTGTACAAAATACTGCTATGTATACTTGTTGAAAAACAAAAATGAAGCAATGGAAGTATTGAAATACTACAAGAATGAAGTTGAATATCAACTTGAAAATTGAATTAAAATGATTTGTAGTGATCGAGGTGGAGAATATGTGGCACCGTTTGAAGAATTCAATTCAGAATTTGAAATTACTCATCAAACAACAACACAACACTCACCTCAATCAAACGGTGTTGCTAAATGCAAAAACCAAACTCTTAAAGAAAAGATAAATGCAATGTTGATAAGTTCAGACTTACTTCAAAACTTGTGGGAGAAGCTATACTTTTGGCATATTACATCCTTAATAAAATACTATACAAAAGCAAGGTTGAAACACCTTACGAATTATGAAAATATCGAAAACCTTCATACAAATACTTCAAAGTGTGGGGGTGCTTAGGAAAAATATATATACCTAAACCTAAACAGGTTAGGATTGGACAAAAAACAATAGATTGCATCTTTATTGGATTTACAAACAACAATAGTGCATATTGATTTCTGGTTCGTAAATCAGAAACACTTGATGTACATGAAGTTATTATAATTGGATCAAGAAATTCTGTATTTTTGAAGACATCTTTCCTTATAAAAGAGAATAAATAAGTTCACAAAAGCAAACTTATGATACTACAAATGAAAATCATCAAGAAGATGAAAAACCAAGGTGCAATAAGAGGCTAAAGACTACTAAGACATTTGACCCAGATTTTCTAACATATTTGCTAGAAAACCATCCAATGACATTCATCGAAGCAATGTCCACTCTCGAATCACCTTATTGGAAAGAAGCTGCCAACAATGAAACTGAATCCATTATGAAAAATCATACTTGGGAATTGATTGATCTTCCACCAGAAAATAAAGCTCTAGGCTATAAATGGATCTTAAAAAAAAAAAAAAGTTGAACTCTGATGGATCAATTGACATGTACAAGGCTCAATTAGTCGTCAAAGAGTTCAGAAAAAGAAAAGGTCTAGATTGCTTCGATACATATTCACCTTTTACAAGGATCAAGTATATTTGAGTATTGATGGCAATCGCGACATCACATAATCTTGAAATACATCAAATAGATATTAAAACAAAAATCAAAGCAATGACATGACATGAAAAATTTGACAAAACTATATTGTCACTTCAAAATTAATGAATGTGACAAATGTGTCTACATCCGAAGCACACCTAATGAATATGTGATTATGTGTTTATACGTTGATGATCTGCTAATTATGAGTAATAACTCGAAAGTTATTACTACAACCAAGAAAATGTTGATAAAACACTTCAATATGAAAGATATGGGAGTTGTTGATGTCATACTAGGGATTAAAATCTCCAAGAAACTTGAAAGATTGTCAGTCTCAATCGCATTATATTGAAGCCATACTTAAGAAATTTAAGGCGTATGATGATAATTTGGTTAAAACACTAGTAGATCTAAGTGTACACTTAGCCAAAAATACCCGTGAACCCGTAGCTCAATTGGAATATTCACGCCTTATATAGGAAGTTTAATATATATTACAAACTATACGCGTCCGGACATAGTATATGTAGTCAACAAGTTAAGTAGATTTACAAGTAATCCAGAAAATGACAATTGGAAGGCATTAACAAGTTCTTAAATACTTAAAAACACATGATAAATTATCGATTACATTATTCTAAATATCCTGCGGTGTTAGAAGGACATATCGTTGCAAATTGAATATCTGACACAAATGATTCAAAGTCTATAAGTGGTTATATTTTTACCATTGGAGGAGGATCTGTTTCCTGAAAATCCTCTAAACAAACATGTATAGCTATTTCCAATATGGAATCAGAGTTTATTGTTTTAGATAAAATCAGAAAAGAAGCAAAATGACTTCGTAATTTTCTCGAGGATATTTCGTGTTGCGAAAAGGCGGTACCAGCTATCAGCATACACTGTAACATTCAATATGCTATTGTTAGGGCACAAAATAATATGTATAATGGTAAATCTCGACATATTCGTCGGAGACATAATACTATTGAACCACTAATTTCGAATGGTATAATCTTTGATAATTATATTAAATCGAAGGAAAATATAGCGAATCCTTTGACGAAAGGATTACCGAGAGATCAAGTGTACCATTTTTCAGGGAAAATGGGCCACAAGCCTATTGACTAAAATCGCCATAGTGATAACCCAACTTTGTTGATTGGAGATCTCATGATCTTGGTTCAATGAGACAACAAAGTTATAAATAATTCGGGCGAGGACTTATACCCATTCCTAAATAATGAAAGTGCTAGAATGCTAAGTGTATTATGATAAGTAATACTTTTAATGATTAATATATCTTGGAAGATACCAAGAAAAGTATGATACGATACTATAGGAGCATCTATGTAAGTGTGAGGTGGGGCTGCTTCTATAAGAATTGAGGCATAAATTCTCTTAAAACACTTATGAAACCAAGAGTTTTTCAGGGTCAAAATGAACACAACCATGAGAACCAAAGTTGTTAGATAAGTTATGGTATTGACAATTGTTTTGATTTACAACAATGGTTGAATTGTTTAAGACTTCATGCTCACTGATTAGCCTAGTAAATTCGATTGTATTCGACTAAGGAAGATTCAAAACCAAAAGCTACCTTTCCTGATGCTATAGTTTGTTGTTTGTACTCCGTTTTAGAGTTTGCATTTCATGTGTATGTTGGTAATTTCTATTCATGTGGGGGATTGTAGGAAAAAAGTGAAGGAAACATAATTTTTATCAATCTTTAACAGAATATTTGGATGGGTCTTGCTATTCGAATTTTGCGAGAAATGGGTCAAACACATTTTACTCGTCGAGTAGATAAATTTGGTATATTTGGAAGTCAAAAATTATTTCTAGTTGAATGAGAAATTAATAGATGAAATTAGGTTGAAAATCATGAATTTTTGAATAAAATGAAAAAGGCAATTGATGAAACCTCTGCTCGCTCTATGCCAAGCGAGCAGCCATGTCTATGTTTTCAGCGTTCGAGCGGCCAAGTCGATGGCCAGCGAGTGCCAATGTACCCATGCGACTTTTCGAAAATAGTTTGATTTTTAGGTTTTGTTATTTCTTGTGCACCTCCTCAACCTCTATAAATTGGACCCAAATATGTTGGTTTTATTCACTTTAGTCCTATGCATTAATAGCGTATATCACATAACAACAAAATTATGCATCAAAACCAGCCTTTCATTTTCATAAAAAACAGAGTTCAAAACACTTTTTGGTTAGTCTTTTCAAGTGATTTGAAGTACTGCAATTTTGGGGGATGATTGCCATTTATTAGACACCTGTACGGGAAAATTCATTTTAAGGACAAAAAGTTCAACTCATGCCTCGATTTTTTGCATTTCATTCCTTTGGTATAAGTTCCGCTCAACTTTCCATTTGAATTCGTATAGGTTTCGGTAAGTTTAATTACTGCGATAAAGAAATCACTTGTGAACAACACTCACCTCCACACCAACAATCCCCTTCTCGGCCTAAATTTTGCGTTGAATTTTGAAGTCCGGTGGCCTCTTTTATGCTGCGTATCAAACAGTTGTCTTTTATGCATTCATTGAATATTGTGCTTCCTATTTTTAACACATACAACATGATGGGAATTCAAATACAATACTCTTAAGATTCATCGGGTAGGTAACTAACAAATTAGTCCATGGATTTGTAATCATGATTTTATAGATGTCATGGAAGCTCACTCCAAAATCTTCGAAACCGTGATTCTCGGGCTCAGTTTCACATTACATTTTCTACCAAACAACCAATCCAAACGATTTCGACCCACAATCAATATATTCACCTCGGTTGCTTCTCAATCTCAACCACAAATGACAAGATAATGATCTTGATTAGTAGCCACAAAAGAAATAAAAGATGGGAGAAAAACTGGTTGAAAGAAGACACAAAGAAGGGACCAAAAGCAAGAACCAACCATACATTTCTTCTCCAACACAAAGCAATCGTTTTTCTGCCAAAACAAGGTAGTCACGTTTTTCTCAAAATTCATACACAAATCACACACAAAAACCGGCTATATATGTGTGTGTGTGTGTGTTAGATTTTAGTTGGACCAATGAAGAGGTTAAATAAGCCAAGATTAACAACCATCCAATTAGTAAATATATGGACAGTGAGTAACATTAACTCCTTAAACTACTTCTAACAGTCTATGTTATTTTCGGGTCAAGCCTTTGGACTTGGTTGTTGGTAATCAATTCACCATTGGCCGATGCCTGTGAAATTATATCTTGGTGTTTTACATCAGAACCCAAGATTTATTGGATATCAAAACTCATCAAATCTCCACCTTTATACCCAATCGATCTACAAGTAAACAAAATACAAAATTAATACTTGCGCAATCAAAGTAACCAATAAAATTGGGATCACAAACCTTACCTCGTGTTTCAGAGCCAAAACCCAATGAAAAGATCTCACCATACTTATCCTATCACATTCTGTGTTACTCGCACCTCGAGAACACATATTTCATTCCATTGTCCATCATGATCACGAAACTAATCACTTAACTCATGTCTAATTGGTAAACCACAATAAATCCTTAGTTAGGGATGTCAAAAAACCTCGACAAACCCGATACCTGCGGGGCCGGCCCTGAATGTGGCGGGGATTACCCCCTTAATCGGGTATTTGGCATGGAGACAGGTAACGGGTGCCCCCACCGACCCTGTTTAATATTCTTTTTTATTTTTTTAGAAATCAATACTTTAAATGAACAATTTCATGAAATTTCATTAGTTCT
>CAIGRT010081213.1:0-13077 GCA_903798405.1 Fraxinus platypoda | reverse complement strand
TGTTTTTTTTTTTTTGTGTTTTTTTTTTTTTTGTTTTTTTTTTTTTTTTTTTTTTGGAAGAATGTCTACGAGATCTTGTATATCAAATTTACGGGAAAGAATTATGCGACATAGGAATTTCAACTTAAAATGTTTCTGAGAAGGAGCTTTAGGGCCATATTGACGAGTCTTCTTTTGTCCCTGGAGAAGGTTACGAACTCAACCAACATGAGGTAAAAGATGTTCAGATCATCTCTAGGATTCTATGATCTATTAAAGCTCATATGGTGAATAATTTAAGCTCCTTTGGCGTAGTTAAGGAAATGTGGGAGTACCTGAAGCACATATACCATCAAGATAATACTGCAAGACAATTTCAACTGAGCTCGAGTTTGGCAACTATAGTTAAGGTAATCTCACCATTGAGCAATATTTTTCTAGGTTTCTTGATCTGTGTAGCAAATATTTATGTATTATCTATACTAATGTACCTAAACAGGCCTTAATCACCTAATAGGCGCTTCATGATGTTAGTAGACGAGATCAATTTACAATGAATCTGAGTCTTGAATTTGAAGTTGCTAGGGTTGAATTGTTAAATAGAGATCAAGTTCCTTCTTTTGATATGTCTTAGTGAGTTGTGTAAGGAACAGAGAATAGTTACAGAAGCTGTTATAGGTAGGGTCAGGAAGACATTTGAGGTGGTCAATGTTGCATAAGCTGCTCAAGGAAGGAACCTAGCAAAGGGATAGATGCAGTGCTAAAATTGCAAGGACTTCAGGCATATTGCCCATAATTGTGGTAAGAAATTTAGCAATTACAATAAGCAGAATAGTCACATTATCAAGGAATGTTCTGCACATCTAGAAAACCAACGAGTCTAAGCCTTTCAAGCTGCTGTTTCTAGCCCTAACATTGCGTGTCCTCCATCTACAACCGCTAGAACCAGTCAGTGTCCTTGTTCCAGAAATGGTCTAACAGATGATTATCTCAACATTTTTTGCCGTTGGACTTCAGGGACAAAGTTAGACTGTTTCTCCCTCTTGGTTTGTTGATTCTAAGACATCCAATCATATGTAGCTCTTTGATTCGTTAAATAATCTACAGAAGTATACTTGTACGCAAAACATTTAGATTGCTAATGAAAATAATCTTCCAATACAGCCATAAGTGATATTAGACCTTCTTTTGGTCACTCCTGAGTTGTCTACTAGTTTTAATTGTTCAGTTGGTGGATAATAGCTGCAATCTGCATTTCTTTCGTGGTGATTGTCTTGTGCATAATCAGGTGTCAGGGTAAGTGATAGTGATGAAGTCTAAAGTGGGAATTCCTTTGAAATTTAATGTTTTTCGAACTTCGTCTTTGGCTTCTATTACTATTGAAAAACAGGTTGAATTTTGGCTTAAACAATTAGGTCATCCGAATAATGTGATTTTGTCTAGTTTGATGAAGCATGGTTTTCTTGGTAATAAAGAACAATGCTCTACTCATAAATTGTCTTTTGATTACACCACTTGTAAACTAGTGAAATGTAAGACTCTACATTTCCCTATTTATGGTGGTCCCACTAATACATGTTTTGAGATTATACATAGTGATGCTTGGGGCATTACTCCTGTTATTTTCCTTGGCCATTATAAATATTTTGAAACATTCATTGATGACTATAGTTCTTTTACTTGGATATACTTCTTGTGCTCCAAAGTTGAAGGTATTCATTGTTTTTTAGACTTTTGTGGTTTACATTGAAATACAATTTTTTACCTATATTAAAGTTTTACGGTCTGATAATGGTGAAGAATATATGTCACATGATTTTCAAGCATTTTGGCAGCAGAAATATATTGTATCTCAACGATCATGTCCTTATACCCCTCAACGGAATAGGTTGGCTAAACATAAAAACTGTCACTTGTTGGATAAGGTTCAAATGTTAATCTTAGAGTATTCAGTTTATTCTAAAGTTGGGTGGAAGCAGTCTATCTGATTAATCTTCTACCTTCTCAACAATTGAATTTTGATTCTTCTTACTATAGTCTTTATGGTATGCATCTTGATTATTATACACTAAACACATTTGGATGTGTTTGTTTTGTTCACTTGCTCATTTCGATGTACTTTCATAGGCTATAACATTTTTTTCAGAATGGGTTCTTGTATTATGATCAGTGTTCTAAAATGTACGCATGTGCTTCATAAATTCTCGATGTGTTTACAAAATGTCTCGCATATGGGATATGTGCGTGGTAATGTGGTCAAATCATTTCATTGACCGCATATGCACGCTTAAACATCAAAATGTGCAAGTATTTTTGATAAAAATTGTGTCAAAATTAGCCTATCAAAGCTCAATCAATTTTTATAACTTAAAAAATCAAATTTGTCCAAATCATCCAAGCTATGAATTATAATATATAACAATCTGTAGGGTTTTTACTTTTAGAAAAATAAAAAATAAAAACAAATTATTCATAGAGTTGCAAACTCTCTATGTTTAGCCCAAGCCTACTTATTATTTGGCCTTCCTTTAGTTTTACTAGCAAATGATGCTAGTAATGCACAATTTTGGATTGTTGATGGTTGTGATGATGAGTAGGAGGTTAACAAAATATCGTATCATTTACAAGAGGGAATAGAAATTCTTGAATTGAAACAAGAGAGTTCGATGAATATGATTTTGCATCGGATGACACAAAAGATGACTTTGATGAAGAAGTTGAGATTGAATTAGAATCCTACAAAGAGTTGGAAAACATTTAGGATTTTTTTAAAATCGGTGTTCGTGTTTAATCTAATTGTAGGAATTAATTACCAAGTAATTGTAGTATTTATGATTTTGAGCAATATGTTTTTGTTGAAAATTTGAAAAATATATATTGCTCAAAATTTTGAAAAGTTAAAAATATGTATAAAGTTCAAAGAATGCGTTATTTTATTTATTTAATAGTTTAAAATATTAAAAATTGACAAACGCATAATTACGCATATGCTTCGCATAGGCACGTATGTGCTTGTAATGCTTGATACTTAACCGAAATGCATTGCCACACATTACGCATTTTAGAACCTTGAATATATGTTGTTGCTGATCGTGTGCATATTTCTAGAAATGTGATTTTCTTTGAACACGAGTTCTACTTTCAGCTACATGTTGTCCCTTTCGACAATGTCGTCCTTTCTAGATTTGATGACATATCTCCACCAATTGAGTGTTTTAAACCAATTGTTGTCTATCAGCGATGACGACCCCATCATCACAATTCCTTCCCAACTCTGATCTAGTACTTGTTTCAGTGGCTTCTTGGAAATCCTCTCTTACTATTCATCTTCTTGATAGGTATGGTTTCTCGCCACTTTATCTGTTGCCACAATTTCTTCCTCTTATTCTCAGGTAGCTAAACGACATGTTGGGATAAAGCTATGCAAAAAGAACTTCGGGTTCTTCAAGAGAATCATACCTAGGATATTGTGGCACTCGATTATCGACAAGAGTATGGGGCAAACTATGAAAAGACGTTTGCTCTTGTAGCAAAGATGACGACGTACGGCTTGTTCTAGCTATTGCAACTTTCAAGGGCTGGTCTTTGAGACAGATGGATGTTAAGAACACCTTTTTGCAAATCAATCTTAAGGAGGAAATTTATATGACCCCACCATTTGGACTGCTTTCTATGCACTTTTAGATGTTTGCATGCTACAACGATCTCTCTATGGTTTGAAACATGCTCCACATGCCTAGTTTAATAAGTTTCACTCTGTGTTCCTTAGCTTCTCCTTTGTCCAGAGTCAATACAATTCCTCTTTATTTCTTTGCAAGACTAGTAGCGGAATCTCTTTGCTTTTAGTGTATGTTGATGATATTGTTATTGCAATATCGATTATCGAATTTAGATTGATTTCTCAGCTTCAGGAACGCCTTCGGGGTTCTTTTCATATTAAAGACTTGGGTCTTTTACAATATTTCTTAGGTCTTGAGGTGCATTCTATCTCTACTGGTACTTTCTTATACCAGCATAAGTACACTCAAGAGTTAATACTTTGGCTAGACTTCAAGATGGTCGTTCTGTCGATATCCCCTTGGAAGTGAATGTTAAGTATCATCGTGATAAGGGTCATTTTCTCTCTAATCCCTCTTTGTATAGATAGTTGGTTGGGAGCCTGAACTAATTGACTATTACTCGATTTGATATTTCTTTTATTATTCAACAAATTAGTCAGTTTATGCAGACGCTTGGGCATCTTCATCTGGCGGTTGTCTGACGTATCGTTCGCAATTTGCAATGCACTACCGCCCATGGCCTTTTCTTCCCAACGGTATGTCCTCTTCATGTGGTGACATATAATGATGTTTATTGGGCTAGTAGTTCTGATACTCGACGTTCGATTATTGGTTGGTGCATGTTTCTTGATACTTTCTTCATTTCTTCGAAAAATAAGAAGCAAGATCTTGTGTCTAAGTCCTCCACTGAGTCTAAGTATCACACTATATCCTTCGCCTGTTTTGAGGTTGTTTGGCTACGAAGATTATTAGCCAAGCTTGGATTCCCACAAATTGAGCCTACTCCGCTCCATGCGGATGATATTAGTGCTATTCAGATTATTACTAATCTAGTATTTCATGAGTGCACCAAGCACATTGAAGAGAATTGTCATCACATTCGTGAAGCAACATCACTCTTTCGCATATCATCACTGATTTTCAGACTGCTGATATGTTCGCTAATGCGCTCTCTCGACACTAATATCAATTTCTTATTGACAGATTGATGCTTCTTGACAACAAAGCACAAATTTGAGGAGGGATATCAACGACAAAGATTATGGAAGAGATTTATATTACTACATTTAGTGTATATATATAATTAGTTATAATATAATTATTCTTATCTAAGATAGATTAGTACAATAATTGTAATATCTAGAAAATAGCGAAGGATTTTACTGTAATTCCTATTTAATTGAAAGAATCCACATGAAGAGGTCATTCAGCCGTTCACCCAAATACTGACAACAAATACTGTCGAGAAATTTCATACTAGTGCGTTTTAGTTTCTAGTATGTAAAAATATCCAACTCACAAGTTCCACCATATCAAAGTCTACTTTATTTCTATTTCCTCTAAGCATAATCTATGAAATACCAGATAAGGCCTCGGACCCTGACAATTACATCCCTTAAACACCTTGGTACAACTTTGCAAGAATCGGGAGAACAGAAACCCACAATTATATATACATTGACGTAGAAACAAATTCTCTAGATCTTGCAGTCTCCAATGGCAAAATAAAGAAGTACGATCAGAAAAGAATTAGAGTCATGCTAGTTGTACAACCGAGGTTGACAACCACTNTTTTTTTTGAATTTTTTAAACATGCAGACCCCGCACACATGTGAGAGGTTGTCAACCTCGATTGTACAAATAGAATTTTCCAAAGAATTATAAGAGACAACGCAAAATTTGTTTCGGAAAAGGAAGAAAAAAAGGAACTGAACTCAAAATTTAGCTAAAAAATTAAGCAATACAATCTAATAGATGTTTACCTGTGGATTAATCATGTCAACTATCTGACATAAAATTTTTTCAAACGGCACAGGCACTCGGCCCAGGTGTTCCATTCTTTGCTTCTGATCCTCGTAAAAGTATTGCATTTCATTCCTTGTTATAACTCCATTTGCGTCCAAATCTATGCACTTGAACCTGATAAACATATTGAGAGTCAAATGCATGCAGAAACAGAATACAATATGCTATGAAAATGAATTAAAGTGCCTATGATGAACTCAAAAGTCAGTTAATCGATCTTCAGTTAATTCCAGTTCACAACATGCATGACATATTAATAAAATATAAAGACAAACAGTCAACATCAAGTATACTCTAAAAATATACAAGGTCCTCTTCGCATGGACGCAGCAGAAACCAACTGGAAATCTTACCCTTTGTCTTTCGAACCATTGGATTTGAAGGATTTCAGAATTGGAAGCTTAATTAAACAGGCTTTCACTTGTTTTGGAAGCATTGAAATTCAAAATGGTATTGTTTGCAATTTGATAGCAAAACCATAGGCTACTGAATCCTACAGAAAATTATCGGATTTGGATTATAAGTTGCCTCAACTGTTACGTAATCCATGGTTATTTTGAACCTTCGAGGGATAATCCATAGGCGGGTTATCCATGAAGCCGTTCTTGAAGAAAATACAGATATATAATTATAAAGGATGTCTCATTTGACACCTTGTCCTTATTCCCTTTAAGACGTCAAGGGAAAGAAGTTAATAGTCAATTTTGTTTTCTTAAAATTACTTGTAATTTCAAGTGTGCAGACTGGAATCCCAATTCTATCAAAATATAGCTCCTAACTGACTTTAAAACTTCCTCGAGTCTAAATTACAAGAATCCCATCGGCAACAAGAGTTCAACATATCTGCATTAAAGCTATTCATATATTTCAGATGATTTATCCTCTGAAAGCAATGGGGTAGACATACCAATACTCAAGGCTAGTTTCGGATGATTTATCCTCTTCTGACAATATAAAGTACGCAAAATCTTCATAACCCATCTTTCCTTCAACTTTACTGGTGAACTTTCTTGGAACCTTGACAAATTCATAACATAAACTACTTAAAGAGATGAGGAAGCAATCATTAGTTACTTCAACAAAGCAGGCGTACCATAAAACAGAGAAGACAAACCTGAGAAAATATTCTATCTACAATCCTGTTGGTAAGTGCATAGTCACCATACTTAATGAGGTTCTCTTTATTGATCAGAAAATTAACGTCAGGATCCAGCTCCACAAACGTGTTGAAGATCACGTAAAAGTGTTCATAAGAGAAGTATCTGCATAAAATGGTAAAATGGAAATTAAAGCTAATAGAGATGGGGGCTGGATGTCATCTCAGACACAATATTGATAAAAATGCTAAACAAAAATTTGTACAATTATATGAACACTATTTTTTTAAGATAAAAGAGTCAATGCATAGAGCTAAATATTGTTATTCTGACAACATATCAGCTAGATAATTATTGTATGAGCAGTGTATGGAGTTAAACACTGTTACTCTGATTAACAAAGCTAGAAAATTGTTTCTATTGGTAAGAACAGTAAAAAAGCAATTTTGTTTTCTTTTCCAGAAATTCCAACTTGCAAAATCACACAGACTCAGTAGACAGCAGAAATCAGAGTCTCTTGTATATCCTGGTTCTACTGTAGAAACTTTACCAAGTAATGATATAATCATTAGCATTTAAAAGATAAAAAATAAAAAAAATACCCAACAACATTTCCTCAAATGTAAAACCAACTACGCAGCTTTGTTTTTACCGTAATACTGTGTTGACATTTAGTTGTTCATCCATGTGTTTCATCGCAGCAATTAAGTTTGAACGCTTCAGCTCTCTGAGGGTAATACGATTATTACTCAAGCGGTTGACGTCGTAAAATATTCTGTATGTTACAGTTTCAGCTGGTCATTGCAGTAAATTGAACTGTTAATATTTAATCATGGAATGTGGCTTCTCTTATAGTAAACACCTCTAACTTGAAAAGAATAGTCCACATAAAGTCAGCAAAATGTGCTTACAAGCGAACAACCAACTTGACACTGACCTCTTGACTTATTGCAAGAAACAACGATCACACTAGAAAGTATGAAAGCAACCATAATCATTGCCATTGGACTAGATACTGAAAAGCCGGCCTAAAATCTGTGATTGTAATCTTTCTTTCCAACTAACAGCATGCAACACAATGACAAGAGAAATAGAAACAAGGAACATTAATGGTATATTTGTTAACCATACTTGTGCCCCAATTTCAAGTGTATAATAGAACATTCTGTCTCAATTGGGCCACTGAATTACTTGTTAGTAATCCATATATGCAACTAATAATGCACAAGTGACATGATAAGAAAACCAGTAGCGCAGGGGCGGTATTGGTGATTTTGGCAGACTGGCAGTAGAGATTAACGTTGACTAGCAACAGAATTATATTATCGCAATTGTAATAAGCATCAGAAAAATTCATCAAAACCTTTATCTATGCAATTCAAACCAAACCGATAAAAGTCACCAGAAAAAGTTTAGCAAATGATTTAGAACATACCATACTTGTCTTGAAATTGAGGTGTACTCTGTAAGAACTGCAACCCTGGATGAGTTGCCAAAAGTTCTCTGAGCACAGGTTTAAAGTCATCCTACTATCAAGTTGACTAGTATTAATGATGCAGTGAAGTTAATTTTCTATAAACAAAGATCATTATGGATACTCGTATAACCTGAGTCAAGTATTTGAGATTGGGCTGCTTCAAGATTGTGTATATCTGGGCTGCTATATCTTTCGTCAACATGTTGCCGATAATCCAATAGTCGACAAATGTATCTCTATTTGCGCATCAGAAGACAAAGTAAGAGCCTAAGAGGGGATGCATCAACTCTAAGCAAGATTGGTAAAAAGCATTAATTAATCCAGGATATATGTACAGGCCAACTACCACAAACTTTGACTGAAGCAGTAAATGCTGGTGTGTAGCTCCTCAGCTACCATGTCGTCTACTAAAATACTAGTTACCTATTAGGTTTAACATAATCTAATAGTAATATTAGTATCAGAAGTTTAGTTTTGCAATTATAAATGAGTTGCAGTTGATCCGATATTCAAGAAACATATCTCATTCAACGGAGACTGAAGCTAGAAGATTGAAACACAAAGAAAGGCTTAGAAGACTTCATAAAGTGATTGAAGATCAGTAGTATCTGAAACACTTCTCACAGTTAACAAACACGTCCCCTTCTATCGATTATTATTCGCTACTTTTATACATTAAATTTGTATAAATACTTTATTTGGTTTCCTTTTTAGTTGATAAAATAATAAGTTGGTATAAACAAGTGATGGATAAGTTGGTATCAGTGGCATGTGTTACGAATGTGTGATTAAAATTAATGTTTGACTTTAAAAAATAAATTAAAAGCAACTAAAAAGGAAAATCAAACAAAAGCTAACACTCCAGATTATGGGAATAAAGAACTGACAGTGTTTTTGGACTCTCTTTTATCAAACTAGACTAAAACAAGAAATGTAGCATTTTCCTGGACTCGTAATGATGTATGCGGAACGTGCATGGAAGGTTTACTTGAAACGAAAGTGAACAAATTGGAATGAATGACTCTGGAAATGGAAGTGCATATCTAAAATTAATGAAAAATGGCTGTTGGAATATGTCTATGTCGGAAGACGTGGCTGATCGAAAAGGATAAGTCCAGAAAGACATTCATTTTTGGAAAAATCATGACTTTTCAATCAAATAGTTTCTAGAAAATTACACCCTATTATAAATTAAATTTCCAACAATTTCTATATTTCTAACTGTTAACTTTTGATCGTAATTTTTCATTCACTCAATATTGACTTTAAGTAACTAAATATACCACAATAATTTACTTGCGAAATAGAACATGTTCGACCTAGAATTCTCATATTCAACTGACAAGTCTCGCTTAAATAATTGGTTAAATTTGGCCAAAACCAACTGATCTTTACCAATTTCAACGGAATTAACACATAAAAATCCTATGCAAAATTTGCTTCTTCAATACAAAATAAGTGTGCACAATTTTTTACTATAAACAAATTGATATATACAGTTCCATAGAATTTGACCAATAAAATGCAAGAGTATGTTTTGACCATATATAATAAAACAGACAAACAAAAATAAGGTCAACTTATAGCAAACATAAGTCCAATAATGTTGGCAATGCCTCTCTCCTTTTTTCACTACTACTTATGGCGCATGCCGAATTCTAAATTAATCAAATTCGAATAATTGCTTTTGCACATACAAATTATTTCCTAATTCAAGGTATTTGAGAAGTTAGAGAGGTAAATGTGATTGAACATGCACTTGACAGAACTGCCTTATTCCCGTAACTATCTGTAATGAGTCAATATTTTCTAATTTGTGTGCATGTGACAGAGGACATAGAAACCTAAAAGTTTACAATCCTATACAATTGGCTTTCTCATTCAAAACAAAAGTAGTTGCAAAGTTAAGCTTCCATTTGGCAACCAATTTATAAATGGTATATAAATTCAGTTAAACATTAATTTCAACCATAAATTAATAATTACTGCTCATTTATTATCCACACATTTTGTGGGATCCACTATTGTTTCTCTTTATAAATGATATATAAATTTGTCAAACGGAGTCTAAGTAGGGTAAGTGTGATTGAACTTATAACTAAGTTTTTTCAAATTGAGCTGTGTGAGTCAATTTTCTCACTCGGGTACATACAAGAAAGGAAGATTAAAATCAACATGGAGTGAATCTTGACAAAAGCAAAGGATAGGAAATAATGAGTAGCAAAACACCTACCTGGTCACAATGCCTGTGCAGTTGACGTCAATCTTGGTAAAAAGTGCAGTGGAGAAGAATGATGGGAGCTTGCAAATTTCCTTCGTAGCTCGTTTAAATTCTGACACCCATGCAAATGTAAATAGCATAAAGACAATGGTAAATATTTTCTTTTGGCATCTTACATTGTAAGTTTCAGATGTATGAATAGCTAACAAAACAAATAGCGATGAGATCCTAAAAGTGTTTATGCACGGTGCAACTGTACAAAAAAGTATGTAGCAACTAGCAAGGTCTCACCCTGGATTCGGAGTCCATTACTTTCAGCAGAAAAAAACTGTTGAATTCCAGACAAGCACTCATTTAGCAATTCTTGGGAGGGTGGACGGCCATTTTGAAAATAGAACTGCATTTTCATCACAAGTATCAACAGAACGTCAATATTTAAAATTGGAGTTTCAGCAAAAGCAGCACACGAAGAGAGAAAAACCTGGAAAAATTCACACTACAATATCAAAATATTGACTACTCCGACCTGCGGTATAAGCTCTTTCCCAGGGTCTTTCACTAATTTCTTGGGAGAGCCTAAAGCAGGTAGGTCTGCTGCTCCAGAGACATGCAAAGAACGACCTCTCTTTGCTTTATAGAGCAAATATTTTACCTGCAATTCACAGATAGTTGTAAAGTATGGGGAATAGATTGCGAGAATCATAGGTAAGCTGGTCTTTCTTGCAAACTATGTAAGATAAAAAAAAAAAAAAAAAACCTTTTTAGTTTACCGTACAATTGCATGGGCTAAATCTAGGTGAAGTTTTTATTTATTTACCTATTATCTCTATTTTGAATATAATGGACACCAAGCTATAATTTAAGTATTGTTCCTTCACTTCCGAAATTAAACAAGTTTGTGCCCTTCAAACAAAAATCACGATTTAGACTATGAAATTTCCCCTGGTTCTCATTTTTTTGTAATTTCCCCTGTTTTCGCCACTCTGCCAAAACAACATTGCATGCCAAATATTATTCATCTTTTAAACGTGTTATTAACTCACATTGTAAATCAACCTAATTGGCAAAAAAAACCCCGAAATGAATCTCCGATTAATTAAATACGCAACTTATATACACTAAATGGTTCATCTCATTAAGAAGAGAGACTAAAACTGAGAAAAACAAAAATGTAACAACAATTTTACCTGATTACTTGTTTCCGGAAGCGAAAGCCACTGATCGAAAAGCTTCTCGGCGAAATCACGAATGGCTTGGCTGGTCAGAGGAGATACCTCCGGCTCCGGAAGTTGCAACAGTTCGGCGTCAAGGCTCGCTAAGTCACCATTGAAATGCATATCCATATCTATCAACTAATGAAATCATAAAAGTCAGTGATAATAATCGAAACTTTAAACGTTTCGTTCATCATCAAACAGAACCCGTAACTACCTGGTGCAAGAATTCCCTCCAATTTCGATTTTCAAATTTGGCGAAGAAATTTTCGAGAATTAGAGGAGAAGTTGCGTATATATTTTCGTATATTCGGAATCGAAAAGGCGTGAGAGATTCCAGATGTGGTCCAGTAGATACGCATATAAACGGAAGAACTTCGAAGGGCGGGAAAATGTGTGCCTACGTGGACGAGTTCGTTTACGTGCGTGTTAGAGAGTAGGGTGACAGGCTGTGAAATGAAATGAAATGAAATAACAAATTTATAAGAGTGAGTGATTAGCCCGTATCATCTTCACCTTTAATTATTATCATGGAAAACGTTTTTACCTTTCATTTTTTTATATTTTCACTATTATTTCAACATTTCATTGCGCAAAAAGGTAATTTTCATCCAATTTTTCAATTAAAATTTATGAAATAAAGAACATACTATTTTATTGAAATAAAACAAAAAGAAAAAAGTAATTGCAAATATAGTCCCAAATTTTTTTTAAAAACGTAAATGAGTAACAAATAAATTAATAAAAGGGTAATTAGCACATAATGTCCATATCATTCACTATTATTGCGAAAAACATCCACCTTTCTTCTTCTTTTTTTGACATTTTCACCCTTAATTACACATTTGATTGCGAAAACCATCATTTATATCCATTTTCATTCAATTTTTCAATGAAGAACCGTGAAATGATGAATATACATTCATATTTTAAAAAATATTAAAGAAAATTAATTTTTTTTAATTTCTAATTTTTTAATAATTTATTTGGGTCTCGTTTGCATTTTTAAAAAAAATTAATTTCTATTTTTTAATATTTTATTTGGGACTCGTTTGGGACTATGGTTTCAATTAGTTATTTAGTTTTTTTTAAATAGAAGGGTATATTCGTCATTTCATGACTTTTTATTGAAAAATGAGATAAAAATATATATATAATGATTGTTTGCGCAATCAAATATGTAATTAATGGTGAAAATGCCAAAAAAATGAAAGGTATTGACTTTTTTACAATCATAGTAAAAGATGTGAACATTATGTTCTAATTACCCTTTTAATAGTTTATTTGAGATTTGTTTACACTTTTTTTAAAAAAAAAAATTGAGACTATGATTGCAATTAGTTCTTTCTTTTTCTTTTTGTTTTATTTACACAGAATGGTATATTCGTCATTTTACAATTTTTAAATGAGAAAATGGATGAAAATGACTTTTTGTGCAATAAAATGTGAAAATAAGGGTGAAAATGCAAAAAAAAAAAAAAAAAAAAAAAGATAAAAATGTTTT
>CAIGRT010081208.1:0-41552 GCA_903798405.1 Fraxinus platypoda | reverse complement strand
AAATTTAAATTGTGCTTATCTTTGTTACATATTGACACTAGTTAATTTTTCTTGCAGGTTTCGGGCAATAATGATGAACATCCTTCCATGTGCATTTTCGCAACCGAAAGAGAGAGTGTGTGTGTGTGTGTTGTGAGAACCAATGTGAAGAATGTGAGAG
The DNA here is from genome assembly GCA_903798405.1 of Fraxinus platypoda. NCBI lineage: Eukaryota > Viridiplantae > Streptophyta > Magnoliopsida > Lamiales > Oleaceae > Fraxinus > Fraxinus platypoda. Next base: position 41,392 of record CAIGRT010081208.1, on the reverse strand, counting down.
TTGTGTTTCTCAAACACTATTAAACTGGTGCTATTTTTGTCAATTGGCTTGGCTGACTATTTTTAACTTGTGTTGCTTAAGTGTCAACCACTTATTGGTAGCTAAGTGTTTCACCCGGATTGTACTAGTTTGAAACAATGGAGACCGTTGGATGAGATGGATGGCTGATATTAATTCTTGGGGTGATATTACCGTTTCTTCACCTTTTTGAGAGACAATCACTTTTATCTTCTGGACTCTTCGATTTTCTCTCTCATTGGTTCCTTCGTGTTGAGTCTGTACTTTTCTTCTTCTTGGGTTGATCTCTGTAATAGATCTAGCTAGTTGTTGGGTTGAATCTTGTGTATTATTCATGCCTGGAATAGTGGCGGATTGTATAGATTTTTCTCTAAGTGTCTGGTGAGATCTGTGAGTTCGATCTGTATGGTTTTTGGTAGATCTTATGATCGATGACCAAAACCTTGTTCTGAGTTGTTATGGTTGTAATCTTTCTCTCTTTGTGGATGGCGATTTGCACTAGTGGATTGGGCTGTTCCTGAGCCTCCCCCAGACTAGGCCATTTTGGCTGAACTGGGTGAACATTTTCGTGTGTCCTTGTCATGTTCTTTACTGCCCATACTTACTTATGCATTTTAAGATTCGATTGTGAAGTGGTTTTAATGAGTAAATCCCAACAAAACCTCAAGTAAAGCACACAAACAAATGGGAATTCTGTACCTGAATTGAATTATGGTGGTGTGCCAACTTTGAAGTACCACAAGCAAATCTCCACTGACGGGGCTCCTGAAGAGCAAGCTATCTTGGAGGAAGGCCTTGCCAAGTAGTGTAATTTAGAATATTTTGAACATTTTGAATATTGAGAATTCTGTTAGAAATTTTGGATTCTTGAAGGTGTGGAGTTGGTGTTGTTATTTGGGCTTAATTTTTGATTTATGAGAAATTGATTATGTATTTACATAGGGAGATTCTTATTTTGGGCTATCTTCATTATTTAAATTTTTTTATAGGTGCTGAATAAAATTAATTTCGATTTTCAAGAAGAGATTTCTCTGTTGTTTTGGCTCTTCCTCGTGGTTTCTTGTTCTGAAATAGCACACACAGAGACATACAATGAATGTAATTTACTTCGAATTTTAGGTTATGTAGAAATATATTTTTATTTGCTACTGAGTTTTTTCTGTTAGAGCCAGAAAACTTTATGCACTAAAGAAACTCTCAGAATGGGGAGAATGGAAGTGCTTCTTTATTCAATGATAAAGCTAGCTTATATATCAAGCCTTTACAATAGAAAATCAGAAAAATATGCAACCCACGTTTAACACTCCTACAAACGTGATTTAGTGAACAAAGAATAAATCAAACCTAGTCTCTTAATCTTAAAGACTAGGACATTATTAACAGAAAGCAGTAAAAGAATGTGTAGATAATGCATCAAATCCTAATGGATTTTTAGGACACTAACTCAGTTCCAACAATTTCTCCCTTAAACTGCATTGCTTCCAGCAAGCAGTTTACCCACTTGGTACCACACATACGCCCAACAAATTTCTCAGCTTCTCAAATGCATCAATCTTCAATGCTTTTGTCATAATGTCCGCAACTTGGTCTCGTGAATTGCAGTGCTTCAACTCAATTACACCTTCTTTGCAAAGCTCACGCAGGAAGTGAAACCTAACATCTATATGCTTACTTTTGCCATGCATAACTGGATTCTTTGCTAATTTAATCGTAGACATGTTATCACAGTGTATGACAGTAGGTGTACCTTGCTTGCAATCTAACCTTTCGAGCACTCTTCTCATCCACACCGCTTGGCGAGCACAATGAGCTGTAGATATAAACTTTGCCTCGGTTGTTGAAAGGGAGACCACCGGTTGTTTCTTCGAATTCCAAGCAACTGCTCCCCCACTAAGTATAAAAACATATCCAGAAGTGCTCCTACGATCATCTTGATCACCGGCATAGTCACTATCAGAGAATGCCATTAACATTTCATCACTTGCAGCTCCCCTTTTGTAGCAAATCCCCAAGTCCACTGTTCCCTTCACATACCTCAAAACTCTCTTGATAGCTTGCATATGTAGACGTGTAGGTCTCTCCATATACCTACTGATGGCTTATGTTACCTTTTGCAATTGCTGTAATCTTCAATAAAAGTTCTGCTTATTCCCATTTATGTTCTACTTGTTCAGCAGGTTAACAATTAAGATTCCAACTGCAGTTTTTAGAACACTATTAGAACCAGAAATTATAGGGCTGTTTGATTGATGAAAACTGAAGAAAAACAATACTGGAACAAAAACTATGGCCATTCGAGAGGGCTATAGCTCTCCTAAAGGTCTCCCTTCCCTCTACATAAAAGCCAGCCCTCTACCCTCCCTTCTACCTTTATTTATAGCTATTTCCTAACTAATTCCCTCCCCCACTTGCCCTTGGAACATAATTCTGTTGATGCACATACTTCTCAATTTTTCATTGCTCTTCTAGAATTGGAGACCTATCAGAAGCTTACAAGTTATTACCATGATCAAGAGTCTTAGGATAGACCACAATCTCACTCCTAAGATATTCTCAATTTTTGTTGTGGGGCCAATAACGATGGCTTGCTTGTTTCTTGGATCTTTGATGTCATCACACTGAAGATATGCAGCACATCATTGTATATCTGAAAAACTAAAATGGAATAGCTTCATGGAGCAATTGCTTCCTAACACTATTGAGAATGAAGCACCTTTGAAAGATGCCTTGACTAAAAACGTCTCTCTCCATCATTGAATACCATCAAAAATTCAAATCTATATGTTGACAATCAACAGGTTTTCTTCAGAAAATTGCAGAAGTATTCCAATTGCCTTGTGGTCTTGGACCAATACATCAAGACTGCTGCCACAACCAATTATCCATGTCCTGGTTGGTTAGCAAGGTCATGGGTTCAAAAATTGTTACCTCCCCTCCCCCCCCAACCCAAATAAAAGAAAAAAAAAAGAAGCACAAAATGCCATGGTATCATTTTCTTTACCAATTTGTTCTCTCTTTCCATAAACACGAGCTTCACAATGGGAAGAGGTAAAAGGACTTGTGACCATGCTTAACCTTCTTTGGACAAAGAGGGGTGAGGAAACAAAAACAGAGGTTGTTTCTAGTGTGAGGATGAGGTTTCACACGAAAGCGTGGACCAAACAATCCATGCTCTATTTAAAAGCTTTTCAGGAATTCAAAGCAACAACTTCTACGTCTCCTAAGAGATACGAATATGAGTAGAGAATGCGACCAGAAAGAGAGTTTACAACTGGTTTCATGCCAAAGAATCCGGGGCCTTTCCAAAAGGTTGCATTCGCCTTTTTGAAAATTTGTTTTCACTATGATGATTCTAGTTATCTCCCTTTAGGTTCATCAATCCCCCTTTTCCAAATTATGTATAATTATTGAATAGATTATGTTATGACATAAAACTGTACAAGTACTTTATATGGATCAAATAATAAATGTTCTTTTTTAGGTGGTTTAAGAGATGTTGCTCAATGAATTAGCTATGAAATACCATGTACTCTATTTCTAATTTTCTAGAGTGAACATAATGACATCATAGAAAGTGATCTGTTACCATCAAATGTAAATTAGTTTCCTTGTTTGTATAAAAGTACTGATGACCGCTTATGTTGTTCGATAATGAAACAATGAGTTCATGCTCACTTTATTTTATCCATTAGTGAGGTCATCCTCCTCATTTTTGTCTTTCATTTCAAAAAATACTAGCAACAACTACCTGGGCTAATGATAGAGCCAGCAACATTTTGTTGCAAGTCTGATTAGCTGATCATGACAATATAATGGAAATGCTATCTGGAATTGTATTGCAGTTAGAGTCAAGTGAATGAAATATGCAGTTGCTTGATAATTAAGAAAATGTATGTCAGGGCTAGAGTTGCAGTGTGATGTGCTTCCAGATTTGTAAATAAATAAACCTTAATATTACCTCCATTTCTTATTTCGATGTAGTCCCTGTTACATAAATGCCATTAATGAGTCCCATTTTCTATGTAAAATATCCATTTGCAGCTTGAATGGCAGGGGCCCGTCACTTTAGAAGATGTCTCCACCATGAATGAAGAGCTACCCAACTCCATCCTTGTTTCTTTTATCTGGAAATGCAATGATAATCCGACCACTGAAGTACAATATTATGGAAATGAAGATTGTTGAGCATGTTTCTTGCAGTAAAAGCTTTAGCCCTTGTTTGGGGCACATTTTTTCTGAACATGCAGAAAAAATATAAACGTTGGAACAGTGATAGTTGACATGCCAGTACACTCTTCACTATTCAAACATTAACACAGCAATGAAATTGACCAATTTCACCCCTTTTGTTCAATTGGAATTTAAACAAAACTCCACCTACCTAAAGCAATTACCTCTCACCTGCCCACACATCAGAAACTTTCTATCTCCATTCAAAGACGATCCAGGTATCCAGCTACTGTATTTCGACCACCGCATCAAACTTCAAGCAGCACCTCGATGTTCGTGGGTCTTCAACTAGCCAACACTCATTGCAAGAGGTTGTCTGTCGCTGTTTACACGAAAAAGAAAGATAAACTATAGCCTTTTCGGAACAAAGAAACGGAAGACCCAGCAATGAATTAACCCATTCTCCCATCCTAAAATTGGTTGAATCCGCTTCGAAAAGCTTCACTGGCACCTCGTGGTAAGTGGATCTTCAACTGGCGTGGGTTTAGCTGCAGATTGTACGCCTCTGTTTATACCCCCTTTCCACGTTCAAAACTGCATGCTTTGGCATGGAGGAGAAAGAGATGGTCGGAATTACACGGCTCCACCATCGTTCAATTGGTTGATTCTGGGTACAGTAGAGCCGCCATCGCCACTTCAGGCGAGTACAAAGCAGGCATGTACCCATTCCTTTCTTAGGTAACATTTTGTAATACCTCTTCTGCTATATTAATTACTATGTGTTATGTTCGTTTTCTAGCATTACCAAACCTTCTTCTTCAATGTGCAGACTGGTGAAATACGTAGTTCGGGTTCGTCAACAGCTGTTGAGTCGACCAAGAAATATGCCAGATGGAGAGATGCAGAACGGCGAACGTTCATAGCAGCCTATGAAATGGCCATTGTCGAAGGACATCGGCACGGCAAGTGTTTCACGAAACACGAGTGGGAACGTGTGATGACGTTCATCAACGAAACAACAAGCCACAACTGGAGTAAACTCCAATTGCGCAACCACTGGGACGCAATGCGTCGGGAACACAAACGGCTAACCGAATTGTTGGGCTATACCGGGGTCGAATACAACCAGTCGAATAATCGGATCGTAGTGTCCGAGGAATGGTGGACGCGAAAATTGAAGGTGAGGTTTTTCATATCAGATTGACATTTATATGGACGTGTATATTGTGGTCAATGCATGAGGTTGTGGTTGTTCATTACACCATGTATGTTTACCTTCTAAATGTCGCTGCACATTGTTATACACGCTGCACTTTGAAATTTAGTTGGGATATTGAACTTGTAACGATCATTTCAAGTAACATTCGCGCAGTTCATTACTTAGGAACAACTTCTGATCGTTTAAAATAACCTTTGTGATCCAATTTGTATCCATAACCTCATATGTTACACGCCCCAGTCATATAGCATGACAATAGTCTAACATTTAATTAATTACACCTTTGTCGAAGAATTCATTAAATTAATTAATTAAATGTTAGACTATTGTCATGCTATATGACTGGGGCATGTAACAGATGAGGTTATGGATACAAAAAATTGGATCACAAAAGATTAGAAGCTGCTCCTAAATAATGAACTGCGCGAATGTTACTTGAAATGATCGTTACAAGTTCAATATCCCAACTAAATTTCAGAGTGCAGTGTGTATAACAATGTGCAGCGACATTTAGAAGGTGAACATACATGATGTAATGAACAACCACAACCTCACGCATTGACCACAATATACACGTCCATATGAATGTCAATCTGATATGAAAAACCTCACCTTCAGTTTTCGTGTCCACCATTCTTCGGACGCTACGATCCGACCATCCGACGAGTTGTATTCGACCCCGGTACAACCCAACAATTCGGTTAGCCGTTTGTGTTCCCGACGCACTGCGTCCCAGTGGTTGCATAATTGGAGTTTACTTTAGTTGCGGCTTGTTGTTTCGTTGAACAACGTCATCACACGTTCTCACCTGTGTTTCGTGAAACACTTGCCGTGCCGATGTCCTTCGGCAATGGCCATTTCACAAGCTGCTATGAACTTTCGCCATTATGTATCTCTCCATCTAACATATTTCTTGGCCTACTCAACGGCTGTTGACGAACCCGGACCACGTATTTCACCGGTCTGCACGTTCAAGAAGAAGGTTTGGTAATGCTAGAAAACAAACATAACACATAGTAATTGATATAGCAGAAGAGGTATTACAAAACGTTACCTATGAAGGGAATGAGTCCATGCCTACTTTGTACTCGCCTGAAGTGGCGGTTGCGGCTCTACTGCACCCGGAATCAACCAGTTGAATGATGGTGGAGCCGTGTAATGCCTCTATGCCAAAGTGCGCAGTTTTGAACGGGGAATGGGGGTCGAAACAGGGGCGTACAATCTGCAACTAAACCCACGCCAATTGAAGATCCACTTACCATGAGGTGCCAGTGAAGCTTTTCGAAGCGGATTCAACCAATTTTAGGATGGGAGAATGGATTAATTCATTGCTGGGTCTTCCGTTTCTTTGTTCCGAAAAGGCTATAGTTTATCTTTCTTTTTCGTGTAAACAACGATAGACAACCTCTTGCAATGAGTGTTGGCTAGTTGAAGACCCACGAACATCGAGGTGCTGCTTGAAGTTTGATGCAGTGGCCGGAATACAGTAGCTAGATACCTGGATCGTCTTTGAATGGAGATAGAAAGTTTCTGATGTGTGGGTAGGTGAGAGGTAATTGCTTTAGGTAGGTGGAGTTTTGTTTAAATTCCAATTGAACAAAAGGGGTAAAATCGGCCAATTTCACTGTTGTGTTACTGTTTGAACAGTGAAGAGTGTACTGGCATGTCAGTTATCACTGTTCCAACGTTCATATTTTTTCTACCTGTTCAGAAAAAATGTGCCCCAAATAGGGGCTTAGTTTCTTTTTTCAATTTGCCCCATTCAATCTTAACACCTTAAGTCATATGTTGCAAGGCACATTCAAGGATATGTACTTACCACTGTACAAAAGTTGACCGGACTAGTTGAATTGGTAGCATGTCCAGTGGTACTAAGTAGATCTTGCAAGGTATGCATGCACAGAGAGGACGTCTCGCGTGTAAAGTCCGAATTTTTTTTCATAAAATAGAATTTATTTATTTTATATACTATATTTTAATATTTTGGAAAGTTAGGGACTAAAGTAATATATATATAAAATTTCATTTTTTATAAGAGTCAAATATTTGGATATTGATGGAGCAAAGATAAGTATATGGATATTGGGCTCGCTGGATAAATTGTAATTAATTATGCATATCGTTGGATAAATTGTAATTAATTATGCATATTGGCTCGAGAAAAAGTTAATTCGGATAAGCGAGGCCCAAGTTATCGAGGTCGAAAGATTGTACCTTAAATTGTAATTTATTATTTTTTTCAAAATCAAAGTTAATTGAGAGGGATAGCCACGTTAATTAATTATATATATTAAGCTCGAGAAAAAGTTAATTTGGATAAGCAGCCCAAGTTATCGAGGTCGAAAGATATTGCCTTAAATTGTAATTTAGTTAAGTTAATTAATGAATTTAGAATATATAGGTGACACGTGTAGAGTTTAATAAATTGTTAATTTTTTTTTTTTATTATATAAGGATTTGTTTTATAGTACAACCAAATGTAGGAGTTGTTGAAGGGGTTATCAAGTAGTTTTTTTTTTATTCTTATATTTTTGTTGAAAAATCTTTAGCTGTCATGTGTCCATAAAGTTGTTGTTGATATATTTCATTTTACATGATAGAGACGTGTTGCTTGAAACATGTCATTTCCTAAACAAAGTCCAACACTCGTATCCCCACTTTCTATAAAATTTGTTATATAATATAACTCATAAATGTAATAACTTTTCTACATTGTATGTATATGCAAAAACAAGGTAGATGCAGAAAGAATTAAGTGAACGTGATTTCTTTTAGTTTTGTCTTCCAAATTTAAGAAATCCAACAAGGTAGAATAACGAGGTGCATTTGATATTATCTCGTTTAAAATTATATTTCCATGTTGATGAATTATTGTACTTATGAAAGTTAAAGATATGATATGATATGACCATCCGATATTAAAGATATGATATGTATTGAGCTCTTATCGGTTTTCTAAAGATATGATGATGGTAGGATATTTTGACACATGTTTTAAATCTTTATTTGGGATTGCACAATTAATTCGTGTCCTATTGAATATTCTCATATACTCACTCATTTTCCATACTTCTCACAGGTTAGAACTGGTCGTTGGTTGGCGGGAGATGAAGTGCAGTCGTGGTGCCAGGATTTATGGAACTAAATAAATAATCCGGTGTAACGTGACTATGGATTTATTTTTTTCAACATTATTTTGATTTATTTATCACATGGATCTTGTTATTTGGAACGTATTTTATTTGTATATGTTTCTTATATGTATTTTATTTATTATTGGTAGAACCAAAATTTTCACGTTGGGTTGTTTGATATATTTATTTGATTATCGAATGAAATGTTTAGTAACGATTTAAACTTTAAAATTTGCGTCGTTACATCGCGTACCTCAGAGTAGTCTCTGGACAATGAGTATCCTAGCAGGCCAATCTACTGGGCATTCATGGGTCGAAGTTTGTGATGGTGAACACAACATTAACAACATTGGCTTCAAACATTGAGAGACTCACTAAACTGCCACTGATGGTGCCTCCAATTGAATTGGTATTTCAAACTCCAAGATGCTTATTACACACCACTTATATTTTCTTCCTCTTAGGGCGCTTTTGGCATGATTTTTGTGAGTCAAAATGAGCTTTTGAGATCCAAATTGCTTTTAGACCTTTTTATTAATTTTATAAAATTGTTTCTTCTAATTAGAAGAGCTTTTAAAGGAAGCTAATTTAATGTGACTTTTTCTAAAAGCATTTCCGGAATATGAAGTTCTTTTAAAAATTAATTTTCAAACAAAAACTAAAGTAGGTTTCTTCAAAAACTCTTGGAAGCAAAAACAAAAGTCATGTCAAACGAGTCATTAGTTTCTTTTAATTGTTTGTCTCGTGCAATGCACCAGCCTCAATGTCCTTATTTGACTTCCACCCAGCTAGAGTTGGCTTCTGTTTTGGACATGCCTTTCTCCTTCCTCCCTGTGCCGATCTTGAATGAGGAATGGTGGGGTCCATCTTGTATATAAGAAATATATGCTGCTTTTGGTTTGGTTTAGGAGTGGCATTAATAGGTTGAAGTTTCCGATGGTGGACATAAGATTAACGACAAGAGCATCAAACATCTCACTGCATTGCCAGTGATGGCGCCAGGCTCCAGTTTGAACCAGTAATTAAGTCCAGATGCTTACACGGTTTCAATAATTTTTTTGCCCTCTTTCTTTTTTTCATTTATTTTAGTCCCTGTTTGGTTAAAATTAAAATCAGATTTCTAGCAGATTTTGATAAAAATTGAATATTGTGGATCTTATAAAATATATCGTTAAAATTAATTATTAACTTTAACTTTAATAAAAATCTATATTTTAATTTCTACCGAACAGGGACTTAATTCTCTCATCGCAAAGGTGCAAGAATATTTCTATTTCTCTATTTCTACACTTAAAAAAACACATGGGCCTCTCTATGGTTTTCTCTCTACTACTATTTTTGTGTCCCTATGATTGCTATGTAAGTACGACAATAAGTAAACTAAAGACTAGCAGAGTAATTAAAAGTAATGTAACAAATAAAAATTGTGATGTCAATACGTCTTTTTTTTATTAACTTCAAAATATTTTTAATACAAAAGCCTACTTGACAAGCATAGTCTCAATTTTATTACAATACTGTAGATATATGTGACAATTGTCAAGCTTTACTTTATTTGAAATGGTAAAGCTTTCCAATACTAATTGAAGATTTCAAGGGGGCTAAGTTTTCAAACGGTATCAACCTTTTGAATACTAATGGAGAATTTGAGTTAATAATGTTGGGAAGAATTTTGTGCAAAAACAGTAAATGGAGCAAAGTTACTTTTTAAGAAGTCAAAGAAAAAAACACAATTGAAAATGACTAATTTTTTGTACTAATATTGTAAAAGAAACAATAAATTTTGAAGAAAAGGCATAAATGTTTAGAGAATTGTTATAAAAAAATTGTAATTAATAAAGACGGGTCTGTAAAAGAGTACACGTCTAAAACGGTGCAAGAGTCGTTCTCCTGAATCCTCCGACGCTAAATTGAGCAAGGCAATTTGAATATCACCTTAAAAACATCAAGGTGCACGTTTTAAATGACGAACAAGTGTGTTGTATATTTCCTAGATGTTTCTTTATATATGCATATCGCTCGTACCATAGTTTTGTAACATGCATAGACTTGTCATCGATTAAGTTTCATAGCCGCCGTCTTCCTAAGTTTTATCACCTCTCATCCAACCCATTGGTGCTAAGTAGGAATCGAACGACAAAAATTTAATAACAAGATTTTTATTTAATTATTATAATAAATATATCATATATCTCTAATGTAAACAGAAATTAAATGATGAGACTAGACCAATTTTTAAGAGAATAATCAAACTAAGGAGATGAAATTTGATCAAAAAAATTACAAGTTGAATCAGATTAAACCAAATTTCTTTCCTTTTAAAAAAATAATAATAATAATAAATAAAGTCAGTCTTTATTGAAAGTCAAATTGTACAAATTCAGACACGTCTATTATTAAAATTCTCTCTCATACCCATTTGGAAATTGTCCGCAATAACAACGTGGGGATAGTAGAGGGAGGCGGCCAGAGAAATTTAAGGATCTTTGACAAAATCTGAGCAAGCATTTTTTTTTTTTTTTTTTTTTTTTTTTTTTTTGCTTTTTTAAAGTAATAAAAAAATCAATTGGAAGCTAACAATAGTGGAAATTAATATCTGTCAATAATTCAGATGAAATTATCGATAGTATTATTGTCGATGCACCTTCATTAGTGATTACAAACAACAATATATTCGATGATCATCAGTAATCGCTTACAAATGATTTGTCGTCAACCGTCGACATATAAGCTATCTTTTTATTTAATTTTAATTTTATATAATAATTATTATTTTATTTCTAATGAAATTTTATGTTGTTACCACCAATAAACTAAAATTAATGAAATAGTTATATTTTGTATATAATTAACTGAAAATTCAATAGTAATTTTAAATTATTAATTTTTTATTATGGACATAATTTGCTAGCCGAAAATAATAGCATGGAACTCATAGAGGTGTTAAGTTGGGAGGGCAGCTCGTCGACTCATTATTTGGCCATGCAAGTCGTTTGCCTGCCCGCAAACTCATTAGCTCGTAAGTCAAATCGTCAAATATAGAAAATTATGCAATTTTTTTTTATTAAAATGAAAAATATGGCGAGCTACCCCATTTAACACCCTAGGGACTCCTAGTAGATTTAAGAGTCTTCTCACAAGTTATTTTATGTTGATGACTTTGAGTGCGAGTCGAATTGTCTCATTAAAGTAGATATCTAATGGGATTCGACGACTCAATTAACTCAGCTCGTCCCATCTAACACCCCCTAAGTACTCTAGTAGATATAGGAGTCTTCGCAGATGAATTCAAGTGTGACTTTCCATCATTACCATTATGTATTCGGAATGAATACATTGTACACCCACTATTAGCCGGAGTAGGTCCAACAAACCGGTTCACTTTATCGTTGTATATATTTGACTATACTATTTGCTTTAAATTAGTTGACAATTCAAAATAATATATAAAAGCAAAAAATAAATAAATAAATATTGGAGTGCTGAGCTGATGTAATTGAATTCGTAGGTTTGTACCTTAGTCGAGACTTGACCGGAAATCAATTCAATTTTGTTGTTTTCTGACCTAAAATAGAATAAGATTGTGGTTGGAATTATTTGACCATTACTTTGATAAAATCAGTCGCATGCATGAAGAATGGATTAAATCGAAATATTTACTATGTGATCGTTCGTTCGACCAAGCCGAATCACGAACTTTTGACAATATAATTTATCTAAAAAATATAAAGGTTTGTATTTATCCTTACGAATCGAATATCTTACTTTACACAGATACATATTCATGAACATAAACCTCTTGATTGATCGATGTTATATATGCTGAGTCGAGGTAGAATCCGTGAATTTTCTTGAGAAGAATTTATATTTCTGAAATAAGGTGATAATTAATAAATAAAAGGTTGCATTGTGAAAATGTAAAATAATTGGAAATTTGTTATAGTCGTTTTTCAAGGGTTTGACTTGTAGGTTTTTTCTCAAAGAGTCGTGTAGACTCCAGCACGACTAATTTGAAAATTTCTTAACACTTCAGATGCATTACTACAAGTATTGAAGCATTGCAAAGGAAAACTATTTTTCCCTTCATTTTTATCCTAAAAATCAGAGCTTCACAAGCACATCTTCTCTGGCCTAACATTAAAACTTCAACAGGGATTTCCAGCCAGAATTAAGTGACCAATTGTACATCGTTTACCGGTGAGTTTTTCTCTCGTTTTCGGGTTTTTTTTTCCCTCTTCGTATAGCTATTCTCTCTGTGTTTGTGTGTCTATCTACACACGCATGCATACTGGCCGTTTTTTGGTCTAGTGTGGCTTATCATCCTCTAAGAGAAAACCAGGTGCATGTACTTGCACCTTTACTTATGCACAAAGGAATCGGTTCAAATCTTTTTACATGTACTTTCCTTGAATAATACTGTCAAGTGTGCTGCTTTATGTTGGTAATTAATTGAAAATTCCTTACATGCATCCATTGGTTTCCTTTCAGACTGCTTTTTCATCCCATTTTCGTTCCATCATACTTTATAAATCTCATATAAGTCTTGCCTAATGTCTATAGAAAGGACCACTAAGGCACTAATCTTCATAATTTGGAGATTAAAGCTCTCTCCCTTTGACTCTACGTCTGTGTGTGAGTGTGTGTTTACGCGCGTTCTTTTTTTGACGCTCGTGCTTGTACATGTGTCTATATGTATATGCACGTAAGAGCACAAGGGCGCCGGTTTCTTGAATAAATTCAGGTATATGAAGAAGTAAACAAACCTATTTCTGATAGGTTAGGCAACTTTCTGTTAGTGCCGACTAGGGTAGCCGTAACTTCTGGTCAATTCTAACTCAAAAGCAATGCAAAAATGCAAATTTAAACTGCAATAACAATCACTAATTACTTTACAGGTTAGAAAAATGAGTTCTTCACGGAGGAAAACCACGCGTATAATCTTCGTTGCCATGGTCCTGGCCTTAAACTTCACACAACTTGCAGGACTGCCAACTTCTTCCAACCCTTACGATTCAGGTAACTGTTCTACCTTTTCTGTTTAAAAGCTTACCTTGTAAAGTCCTACCTAAATATTTATGTACCAATCGCTTACTTTGGCGTTTCCAGGGAGATACTTGGCCGAAGCAGATAGTGTTTCAGAACCAATTAAGCAATCAGATGATACCGTGAGAATCGACCCTTTGGAAAATTTCAAGAAATACAGAGGGGGATATGACATAACAAACAAGAATTACTGGAGTGTAAGTCTATATACTTCTCTACCTTCCTCACACCCCAACCACGAAAGAAGAAAGACATAACTGCGATTAAAGCACTAAAGTTTTTTTTCCGTCTATTTTTTCAGTCTACTGCCTTTACGGGCATATATGGATATGCAATTGCAGTAGTTTGGCTTCTATGCGGTGTTGGCTATGGAGGGTTTCTTCTTGTAACGAGAACCTGTTGTAGGAATAACAGAAAGCTCAAGAAGAGATCACCTTGTCATAAGCAGTGTTATCTACAGCCTCTGCTATTGGCCACTTTCTTTACCATCCTAGCTGTGTAAGCAATAAATCTTTGCTCTGAACTCTTATCATATTCAAGTAATACATATTAATACTACAGGAATAAAGGTTATCGAAACATTGAACCGCCAGTTACATAAAACAGAAGCAATTTAACCATGAGTCCCTTCAAATATTTTGAGAAAAAGAATAGCTTTTTCCACTAATTTGCTAGATGCAGAACAGCCAATTGCTTTGATTACACTCTATTTAAATGCATGTTTGGAATGCAGTATTGAAAGAGACTCGACAATATAATAAACAAGATTTTAGCTTCACATTTTTCTTCATTAGTATTGTTGAATACTATAGAATCCCCACCTTGCTAAAAAAGTTATAAGAGTTATAGGGATTCATAAAAGTGTGTGCATGCAATGGCGGATCCAGGCTATTGAGTCCGATCATTCACCTCCACAATAGTGAGATTGTTTATTAATATTTAATTAAATAATATTAAAAAAATTTCAATCAATATATAAATGATCTAAAACGTAAATGTCATATACATATGAAAATATAATTCAACACAATCCAAAATAATTAATAAAATATACATTTGTCAATCATATATAGATGATCAAGTTTCTAGTTTTTACGAATTTAAACGAAACAAAATGAAGTTTATACGTAAAACATAATTAAGCGGTAAAGACAAACTTCGAGTTTAGGCGAAGTTTATGCAAAATTTTTAAAACAATGATTTTTAGAACTAGAACTATTTTTGAATCAATGTTTTTTGAACTCTTAAAAGAAAAAAGAACAGTACTTAAATTGTCCAAATTTAGTTTTACAAAATAAATTGAAAAAATCTAATAATAAAAGTATATATTATGAAATAATAATTTGAGTCAATAAATTTCTTAAAAAAAGATATTTCGAAAACGAAAACTAATAATATATAATTGTTTAGTTTTAATTTAATTTGTTAAAAAAAATTAAAAGAAGGAGAGGAAGTGATTGGAATCGAACCTAAAGTTTTTTGAATCCAAAGTAAGCACTTCACAATATAAGATACACCTTTTTTTTTTTATTAAAGGTTGGTACAGTTTTTATTTATTTATTATTTCTTAAAACATTAAAAGAATGAGTGAATGTGAAAGGTATCGAACCGTGTCCATTTCACATGGAGAGTGAGCACTCTACCATTTGGGCTACACCGCCTATCATTTAACATTTATGCACTAACATTTATATATATTTAATATAAAATCTTCTTTAATCTTTTTTCTCGACGGATCCAGCACGGGCGGCTGCTTCGGCTCGCCGGATGCTGGATCCGCCCCTATGTGCATGGTCTGTCAACATCCCATTAAGCTATTTGCTATTAATATCAATTTCAGAACTGCGACTGGCCTGGTTCTTGGAGGAAATGCAAAGTTCCATTCCAGAGCAAAGACTGTGATAGACATTATTATTGATACAGCAGATGATGCATCAGATACGATACATAAGGCGACGGGAGCAATGAAGAACATGAGTACCAATTTGGGAGAAGCTAATGGAAGTACTGAGGCGACAGACTTCCTAACTTCTACATCCCTAAGGCTCGACTCTCAGGCTTCAGATATAGAAAGACAAGCTAGGAAGAATAGAAGAGCGATTGATAAGGGCCTCAAGATAGTGTAACCCTCTCTCTCCCTACCTCTCTCTTTTGCTCGCTATTTGTGTGTATGTGTAAAGGGCAGTCTGTGAATACTATTTCATTTCTGATGGCAGGTACATAGTTACTACGTTGACAATTTCATTGAATTGGGTTGCTGTAATTGCTCTATTAGGTAATGTGAATTCCTAACAGTCACTTGCATTAAGTTATGTGCAAAAGTAGAGCGAAAATAAAGATTATTTCCATCTTTATAATAAAATGAACTCTCTTTTAATGCAGTTTTTGGAGTACTAAAATTTCGGAGGACTCTTTCAATGTAAGTATATTAGATGAAATCGTAAAAATTTCTTGTGGAACACTATTAGTTTCAATGAAGTAACAATGCACGAGTTTCTCATATATTTGCTTAAACTCTTGCAGATTAATTGCACTATGCTGGATCCTCACTATCCTCTACTGGGTGTTCTTTGGGATCTATTTCTTCCTCGGAAAGTACGCTCTATACTAGCCATTTTGGAAAACATTACTTCATTAAGAACAAATAAATTTTTAAGCGCACACGCACACACAGAAAGAATGTATATAGTCGAACCTGATTAGTTGGTATTTTTCCAGCTTTGTTGGAGACACATGCACAGCACTTGAAAGCTTCCAACAGGACCCGTACAACAACAGCTTAAGCTCCATTCTTCCATGCGATGATTTGCTTTCAGCAAAATCAGTCTTAACTGATCTTAGTGCCGGGGTTTACAACCTGGTGAACGAGGTAATCCTCGAAGATGAAAATGAAATTCTATAAGATCAGATTCATCTCCTCAATTTCTTGAACAAAATTGACTGAACATCCTATCGTTCAATTTCTTATGTCACACAATCACTATACCATGCATAAAAATGATGAAAGAATATTAGAAAATTGTATATCTTACGATATCTGAGAATGAATGCAGGTGAACAATAACATATCTTCATCATATGCAAACATAGTTCAAATTTGCAACCCTTTCTCGCCACCCCCTGATTATGAATTTCAGCCCGGGAATTGTACAGCCAGTTCAATCAAAATAGGAGACATCCCTCGGGTAAGCATAAGAAATATATGGCTACTTTATCTACACTCGTCTCATAGTTTAATGCCGTGCATCTAGTTTTGTAACTTACGACTCTTTCACTTTTTGAAGGTATTGAGAATGCTGACTTGTCCTGGTTCGGTGGGTGATACCTGTAATGGAGGGATCCTAATTCCCGCTAACGATTTCAATACTGTAGAGGCTTACTCAACTTCAATACAAGAGTTACTGGACGTTTATCCTGGTATGGAACACTTGGTTGAATGTCAGATGGTAAAGGATGCTTTTTCTGAAATCCTTCACGATCACTGCAAACCTTTAAAGAGATACGCAAGAATGACTTGGGCAGCATTGGTGTTTCTATCAGTGGTAATGATGGCTTTGGTACTCGTATGGACAACTGAAGCACACCATGAGCAAGAACATCATTCTTTAGGTGGTTCAGTAAAACCACACTCCACAGCAGCAGATTTGCTAGAATCTGAGACAACTAAAGCAACTAACAATGACCAAATCCAGGTCTAGTCCTGTACTTAGCGATTCAGTTCCACGACATTCTTTAGCTTACCATACGGCACATGATACTTTCCAGAATTTCTTAAAAAGATAGGAGAGATCGGAAAGATAACGAGTCATAAAACACGAGATGAAAATTTATCTCAGTATAGTAACTCACCAGAGGAATCAATAGCAAACATTTTTTTCCTAGAGCAGAATCAAGAGGAAACTGATATTTGTAAATAGCCAAATGTGGGGACAAACCCTTAATAGCTTGTAATGAAAATTTTTCAGGCTAGTGAAATTCATATTTATTATTTTATTCCTCAGCAATGTTTTGCAACTACGCCTAGAAGAGCTACTCGCTCTGTAGTGTTGTCACACAAGATGAGCACGCCGCCCGCCTGCTGGCCGGCAATCTAATCAGCAAACTTTAGTAAAACACATTTTTAAACTTTTACTGAACAAGGGGATGAAGATTAATAGGCATCCCTCATTAATTCGACCTATTAACAAGAACCGATGATGTGATTGTAAAATGTGACTTCAAATTCTTCAATTTTAAACATAAACTCCACGAGACACTTCATAACAATCCATAAAATAGATGAGTCGAAATATGATGTCCCCAATTTTCCTGTCTCGATGGCCGTCCCCCAATAAAAGCTCGGCATATCACTCCAATTTTACACCTCATCAGTGTTTAATTTATCCCTCGAAACACCATTAGTACATTTTCTCTCACTGACTTTGGACTCTTCACCTCCAATTCCGCACTACCAAATCTTCAAATTCTTTCTTGCACTACCAACCTTCGCCACCCCTCCGCCGTTGACTCCACCAGTATTCTCACAATCCACTTCCACTTAGTTGGCCATTTCAATTGCCTCATCATCACCACCCGCCACCTCCGCCATTGACCACTCCATTTCCCAGCATTTTTGCAAGCACATGGTGGGCATATCGGTTGGGATTTTCATTTGCAGTAGGCAGTAGATTAGCTGGATCAAACGTTCTATGCTTCATCCAACTTAGCTAATATGGATTTATCCCTTTACTTTTTCTTCTTAAACAATTGATTTCCAGCAAGAAAACAAATCAAACTAATGGAAACAGCTTCAATTCAAATTATTGTGCAGACTGGTTCTAGAAACTAAAAAAAACCCTTGTGATTTTGTTTTATTTTTTCTTTTTCTGTTCTTAGAAGATACATATATAAACTGAAAATTCTATTTTCTTTCTCAATTGCTAATGAGCAATGCTCTTGATCGAAAATAACTAACGTGGATCTTGTCGCCTCTTGGCGGAAAAGCATTGTCAAACCAAGCCGCCACAAACTTGAGCAAAATACATTAAAAACAAAGACAAAGAAGGCCAAGCATGACATAGATTTTCTGAAAACTGCCTTCATCAGCAAAAGATGTCATGAGAGAGCTCCATGAACTTAGGGATAGGCTATAAAAAAAGCTGAAGCGCCATTACAAATTGCCTTCGTCCTGCAAGAAGGAGAGAGTGTAAGTGCACATACATAAGCTATAACAAAAGAAAGTTAAGCCGATGAATTCATTTATGCCAAGATAAGAAATACTCAACATGATTATGTGATAAGAGACACCTTGAGGTCTTACAAACACAGTGGAAACTAGAATTACTACATAATTTGAACAGTCAATCCTCCTAATTCTTAATCCAAAAATTACCTTCACTACCAAAGAAATAATGAATTTCTGTGGCCATCATTTTGCACTCAAAAACAGGCAGACGCGTATATATAGAGAGAGAATCTTATATTATCATGATACTCAATTCAATTGCATACGAGGATATCACGATAATTAAGATATAAAGAATTTTGCTATCACTTTTAATAATCGGCAAATATATAAAGAAAAATGAGACCCACTCTATCATTATTAGAATTAATTCCTCGAGTGTCATTTTCCAATATAATTGATGAAAATAATTTGAAATACATATGTCCGTTACTAAATAAACCTCCTTCGGTGGAAAGTGGAAACATTATGCAAACATTGCAGTGAAAGAAACTATGAACTTATACATAACGGGGACATAGCCTACAGTCAACATATTTAATTTATTGACTATATGAGCATTCCTAGATGAAAAAATATATAGGGAAAGAGTTGAATGACAAGTCCAGGTTACTTTTACAGGTTCAAACAACATGTGTGTTAAATTTTTGTAACCAATGTAGGTTTGTTTTTTATTAATTTGGACTGATGTATTAGACTCTTTATATATATATATATATATATATATATATATATTTCAACTTACTATGGGTCGATTTGATCAAGATATTTGGAGAGACAGATGTTGGAGGAATCCTATTACCCTTAGAAGTAACATTGCGACTGTGTTTTCCCAGTTGAGTAATCTGATTATTGCTTTTACTAGTAGATTTAGGATTTACATCATAAGATGTGAATTTAAGTGTTAACTTACCGCAATCCTCTATCATGCCCGTCAAAAGAACAATCAACAAAGTGTTAATAAGATGACAGGTTCACAATATAGCAAAAAATAAAACACCTTGCATTTTCACTAAATATAAGACTTTGAATCTTTTATGTAGTATCCGTTGACTTTCCTCATTGGCAAGCTTGTGTGTTCATGAAAAGGAAAAGCACAGCCGGTCTAAAGAAACTCTGGAATATCATTTCGAAATACGTCACTATCATCAATAAGAGAATCTTTAGGCTTGTTATCCAGGAACTTGTTCAGAAATACCGTAAAATTATTCTGGACGTTATGACTTTCTATTAAAAAAAAGCTTCAAGTTTGTAAGTATTATTCAATTCAGTCCCAATATGTCCTACTTAGCATTAGGTGATGTCACGAATGAAAAGTTCATTTTCTTAAAAAAAAAAAAAGGCAATATCTTCTTAGTTCTTAGTATCCAGTTTTCTACACTAGTCTTCTCCAAGAACATTTCAACGTATAAGAGACAAACCCCAATAGATGTACTACCAATGGGATGATTAATTTGGGAAAAATAGAACATGTGTTTTAACTGCTACATGAATTATCATGTCAACTCCAACTAGAGAATTCCAGTCTGTACAGGAAACTAGAGTCAAAAAATTATTGCAACAAAGTAAAGATAGTTGTTTGAATTAATAGTCAATACAACATACATGTAATGCAGCAGTGTATTTGAAATGGGGTGAGCTCAAGGGGAGTGGTCCGAGTAGACTTGTGATGGATGTCCAGGCATGATTATGTGTGATATAAGATGGACTGTATTAGTGCCATAAGCTAGGTCTTTGGGACAAAGTAATAACAATACTCTATATTGATTGATATTAGGGTGGGTTGGAGTTCCCATGTTCGAGTCGATGCTGAAATATTCTAATGAAATAGGTACATAATGTAAGATCATGCTAGAAACGGGAGTGAGTCCAAGAGGAGTGGGCTTGGGGTGGATATAACTTGGTGGCAAGCGTATTGTTTAACTTGAGTTGTTGGTGGATATAATTTGCAACTTTATATGCAATAGTTCATTGAGTGGATTACTTTAACCTGGTTCAAATTACAAGCCAGTGTCATCGTCATGCTTCGTATATGATAAAAAAATCATTACACTCAAGTCCTGGGACAACAATATCAGTCCTATTGTGACCATCTGCTCGAAACACCAATCACATCCATAAATAGTTTTTTTTTTTTTAATAACCGTGGATGTCCGGTCCAGCTTGTGCGCATCTCGACTAATCCCACGGAGCCCTGAAGTTTTACGGCCGAACACTCACCTCAGTGGCCTGAGGGGACTCGAACCGGTGACCTTGGGGAGCAAACCCAAGGCAACCAACATCCATAAATAGTTTTCACGCCACAAAATGGAAGAATTAGAACAAAATCCCAGTTCAATCCAAGATGCTGATTCAAATAATAAGCGTAAATCGTTACACTTTACAAGAAGCCTGGCTTCATTTCTACTTTTTAACAAACCAACAGATTTTTCTCAACCCAAACTTCGACTTTGCCATGTCAACCTTCTATAGGACCAGCCCAAGCCCTTAATCGTTAGTTATTAGTTATCTTGGATTCCAACTTAAAAATCAAACCTAGTCAAAAGGACCAAAAAAATCGTAACATATTGCTGGAGAATACCGTACCTGCTGCGGAGTGTGTTTATAAGGAAGAAGGGATTCCAGATTGGAAACTCGGGTATCCAAAGAATTAAATTTTTCATTCAACTGCACCCACAAAAAAAGATAAAAATGGTTGTAAATCAATACAATTCATATGCACATATGTTTGAATTTATACAACATAACCTGGGAAGAGATGCATTTGCGATCAATCCATAAATCTTTGAAAACGAAGTGAGTCATTAATGCTGAGGTGGAGGCAAAACCCAGAGTGAACCATAACAATCTTGTTCTCATCATTTTTCTTTATTTTATGTTTTCTTTTTTTCCTCACCTGTGTTTTGTACATTGTACAGTAGTGGTGGGAGTGAATCGGGTATTACCCAGACCCGGTTATAATTTGCGGGTCGACCTTAAACCCATTGGGAGTGTCGACGAGCTGAGCCGAACAAAAGCTCAATCAAAAATTTTAGGCTCGACTTGAGCTTTCAGCTCGATTTTTTTTTTTTTTTTTATAAACAGTATGATTGCATGCAACTGTAATTTTAGCTGCCTGCAATTACAGCTGCTTGCGTTGCAGGCTTGTCTAGCCACATGAGTTGGCTCTAGCTCGGGTTCAAGCTGACGCCCCAAAATGGGGCTGGTCCCACCGAGCCACAAGCCAGCCCGGCTTTGGCTTTTTCCAGGTAGAGCCACGAGTCACTCGAGTCGACGAGCCACATTGTCATCCCTAAGAACCGACTTCGCCAAACATGTCCGAACGTCTTAAAGAATTTTTTGGAAATGCTATGAATAATTTAACAAAATTTTAGACAAATTTTTTTTAAAAAAAATGAACTAAAACAATTACGCATAAGACGGCTTTTATTTTGTAGAATTATCGTTGGGTTAAAGCCTTTTTTTGTCCTTTCCCCACACATTCATGTTTGCACTAATTTGTGACATTTAAATTCTCAAGCCTGCAAAGCACAGAGTTATGCCAGATGTATACCGAAGTAGAAGAATTTGACCTTGGCCTAGAATCCACCGAATGAGAATATTCCATTTTTTGTTTGGAATGATATTGAATCAGCCGGCTGATCTTCCACTTAATTCATTATATGTACGTACATAGTACATGACAAGAGATCATGGATATATAATACATAGATTGCTCCGAAATTTGATTGCAACTCCAGAAACGAAGGCGATATTAGAGTGTCTCTGATAGAAGAAAAGTATGAATAGAAGAGGAGGAGGCATGCCTAGGAAGATATATAATTCTGTCAAAGATAGGGACGAAGAGCTTTCCTTCTTCCGGGATATTCAGAAACGCGAAAAAGATGAAATTGCTAGTCTTCTTCAACCTATTTCTAACGAGTTTGAAGCGAATGGTAAGGTCCAAGAGCATGAAAGATGCATAACAATGAGTTTGAGGAGAACTCGTCCTTAAAATCGACTTGTAAAGGGACTGTGGGACATAATTAGAAAGGGTTCTTTGTCAAATATTTTGGGATTGATCCCTTTTGCTAGATGCTTATACATGTTTTTACTTGAATTTTTGATCTAGTTGTTGACTGCAGGAAACTATGGGCTGTACAGAATGGAGACCGGAAGAAAAGGGCCAGCACTTGAATTTCTTGCTGAGAGTGGAAAAAATGATTATAACTGGTACAATATGTTACCTATATAATAGAACTCTTTTTTCTTCAGAGTTAGTAGTGGTAGATGTTTAATTCTATGTTTTGATGTTTGCAGGCTGAAAACACCGCCAGCAACGCCTTTATTTCCATCCCTTGAGTTGGAAACAAATGCCCCGGAAATGGTAATTCAGCGCGATCTACCAATCATTCAGCCTCTTTCACGGGTTAGTCTCCGGACGTTGGTCACTTTCTAGTGATTAGAGGTGTGAAGCGAGTCGAGCTGATGAGTTGGGGAATTGCTATTTTTCTGAATTAACAAATTTATGAAATTTAAAGGAATATATTACATGTTCAGTTTGCAGGCAATTCAGAGGGAGTGAAAGCCAACACCAATAAATCAACATCTCCAAATCCAAAGCCAAAAATTCCACGAAGATATAAAACCCCGAATGGGAGGCCGACTATTTCGTCTATAGACAAGAAAAACGTGAAAAGTGCACCAGTTATAAACCAGTCAAACACACTTTTATCGACTATTTCGTTAACCGACAAGAAAAACGTGAAAAGTGCACCCTTGCTAGACCAGAAAAAGAACCAGTCCCACACCATTGTCACTGAAAAACTGAAAACAGGAACCAATCCAGTAAAATATGTCAGCCACAGAGGAAGCCAGCCAAGTTTTCTAACTTCAAACCTTTCAAAAAGCTTGGGGATGGATTCAAATTCAAAATCAAACACCAAACCTAAAAGTCGAGGTGTATCACCTTCTCCGAGGCCAACAATACCAGCCCAAATTTCAGGAGTTTCAGATGAAACGCCTCCTAATTTAAGGACGGATCGATCAATATCAGCAACTAGAGGAAGGCCGGATATTCAAAATCAACCACTACCCCAGAAGCAAGACTCAAATCCAAACTCCAGGAGACAGTCATGCTCTCCAAGTGTTACTCGGGGGCGTAAAGTGGACAATGATGGAAAAGTTGCTAATCAAACAACTGCTAAACTTCAACAAGGAAATAGAGGCCAAGTTCTGGGAAGTAAGATGGTCGACAAATTTATGAGTGCAAGAATGTCAACCGCTGAAGAAAGACAAGCCAAAGTAAAGATGAATGGTTCTATAAACGAGAGTTCTGGTTTTGGGAGGCTGATGTCGAAGAGTTCATTGGATATGGCTCTTAAGCATATGGTGAGAATCCCATTTCTTCTGCATATGCACAATTCATTTATAAGTCAGAATTTAGTCATTTCACCTTCTAATATCTCAATGTATTGTTGAACTGCAGGAGTTTCAAAACGACTTGACGAATTCTCGTAAAAATGGAGTGGTCACTGGAAGAAAATCCTGAACCATCAGAGACATATCTCCAGTTGTGCAAGTATGAAGTTATCAAAAGGTACAAACATGGAGTGCTACAAAATGGAAAAAGGCCTTCATAAAGAAAATTGCTCAATCAATATTTTTCAGATTTTCAATCATCTACATGAAAACATTCTCTTTTTTTTTTTTTTCTCCCTTGCAATGAAACAGTTATATTATTAGCTGTGGAAAATGATCAGATAAGCTGTGGACATGTATGACTATTAACACATTCAAACGCTTGTTGATTCGAATGAATACTAAAGATTCAACATAGTATATCGTAACCAATACAAATCTAAGAACAAAATAAACTAAGTCATGTTTTTAAGCCAACTTATCACATTGTTTAGCAAAGGGATTCATGAAATAAACTAAGCCATGTTTTTAATAAAATTGACGAAGTACGTAAAAAGAAACTAAAGGTTTGGACATGACGAGTCGATTTAAAGGTTGGGGATGAATTTTCTAGAGGCGCTAAAGGTTAGAACTTGTTAGGTATTTGATGTAATTGGCAAGTCTGTGAACAAAATAGACTAAAATTAATATGTTGTAAAAGTCAAGGAGCAATGTGCAAATAGTGAAAATTGTGTTATTTTAGGTCTAGGGATCGAGAATGGAAAAGCAGGAAAAACGGCGCTGCAATTTCGCTAGACTGTCGCCAAGACTTGGCCTGAGCGTCAAAAACAGTAACACTGTCACTAGCCTGTCGCCAGACCTTTGCTTGAGCAACACACTGTCGCTCGCATGTCGCCCAGCTCTCGCTCGAGCGATATGGTTATCCAGTAATTTTTAATTCATTTTTAAAGGCTTTTTATCTGACTCATTCATACATTTACCTAATATAAATAATTGAACGCATCTGAACGAGATTTCGAAGGTTGAACATTGTGAAAAACATATTCTCTTCATATCATCTTCATCAAATTAGTTTTCAACCTTTGTTCTGTGATTGGCTATTGGCAATAAAAACATCAGATTCATAATTCAAATACAAAACTGCTACTTCCTACATATCTGTCAGAATTCTGAAAATCAAGGGAAGGTGACTGGAGTTCTTTGTTAATCCACATGAGATAGACGAATTCACAAAGTTGAGAGTTGCTGAAGGAGAGCGCAATCCAAGAAAGCTTTGAAAATTGTAGCTGGGAGTTGGTGCAAGAGCACGAAATTCAGGAGAGCTATTGGAATTGCAGTTAGGAGGTCAGAAAGTACTAGTGGTAATCGTAAGCTGGTCTTGTATGATGCTGATTTTGTTAGAAACTCTATAAAAATGATGCTGGTTATTACTTTCATATAACCGCGGTATTTCAATATAGGAAATTGGACTGTTTGATTAATCATCTAGAGATAATTAATAGTGACTTGTTGCTAGTTAATTATTAAGTTATTAATTCCGCATAATCACCTATTTACCCTCTCTCTAGGTGTAGTTTGGGTCGAACTTCGTATTTTTAGAACTAATTGTGCAAAATTTTCACAAAAAATAAAGAAAATTAAAGTCCATAGAATTATGTTAAAATGATGAAAATATGTAAATGGAACTAAAGGTTTGGGATTGAAAAGGTTGGGAGGAATTTTCTACTGTCACTAAAGATGAGGACTACTTGTGTAAATTACAAAAATATGAAAACCTAAACTCCAACCTGTGTACTTAAGCCCCAGTTTGACAACCATTATTTGGAAAAAACTATATTTTTAATAGTAATTTTTAGGAAAATGTGTGGTTAAAAAGTAGGAAAAAAATTTGGATTTACATGCAAAATATTTTATAGTGTGAACGTGTAGTTGAAAATGAGTGTAGAAAAAAGAATTTTCAAATAACGGTCATCAAATAGTTTTGATCTTCTTGCCAGACTGCGATAAGGAATCACAGAATCTGCAATTTACGTTAGTTTCGAGTTTGATGTTCATTATGATTATCGTTTTGTGATTTTTTTATGAACACCGGAGATGCTTCAACTTTCGATTCAATTTCACTTTTTGTCAATCAACTATTTTTCTATTCAATTTTAGTCAATTTGGCCGCCCAATTATTATTCCGTCCCAAAAAGGGTCAAGTTTGTTTGATCACCCAACTTGCATGGCTCTTTACAAATAATTACTCTTTAATTACTAGTTACTTTGTAAAATTCATCTTGTTAATTTCCGTTGCATAAAATAAGGGACAGAAGACCTGTACAAGGGAGAGATAATTTAGTATGGGTTAAATTATTGCAGCATTAGTCCTTGCATTCACATTGTTCTTTCTTTGTGTATGAGCAATATGAGGTGGAAATTAATGGGATGACAAAGTTTGAGGAAGGCCATGACATCTTGTGCAAGGAATTTACCAATGCCTTTGACCTCAATTTGTCTACTATCCTTATTTCAGTGTGATCGATTGTGAGACTTGTCGCTTTACACTCCACGAGGAAGAGGAAAATGAAATAGTCCATAAACTTGCTTCTTTTTGTCTAGCGAATATGAATTGAATTGAATTGATTGTATTCCATTTTCCATATCGTGTATATAATCTGCAACGATCTTTATCAATAAAATGTTTCCGTTTGGCTTGTAGTTGTAAACAAATAAATTACTCAATCTTGAGATAATTTTCATACCGTCCTATTGTTCATGCTAATGTCAAAGGCTCCGTGGTTTTGATATTGTAGTATGTATGCATAAATGCACGAAAGATCCCAACTTTCACTTTCCAAATACAGTGGTTCTTTTAGATATTAGCGATTTTGTTCCACGAAATGCGAATAAATTGGATTGATTATATTTCTTATTTTCTTTCGCAAACGGTTTGTGGCAATATTCATTACTGAAAAGTTGGAATTTCACTTCAAAATGATTGTCATGACAAAGAATATATCATATTGACTTCCACTTCACAAATTGATGAATGATATATCAATATAGTATAAGTGGCAACCTTAAGCGCGCATAAGCTAAGCAACGGTACTTGCTAATTTATCACTCTAGAGATGCTACTATATTTAGAATGCATTAGATAGGACCGAGTGAACAATAATACTGCATAGACTATTACTTTGATTAGATTTCACTACGTCGACTGAAATGATCAATCTATATCATGAGCATGTGTTCGGATGAATTCAACATTTCGGAAGCTATGGCAAGGTTCATTACATGCTCATTGGAACATTATTCTATCAAGTCCCAAGTCCACTTGGGGTATTGGCCACTTCATAATCTCATTCATTGAGTTTGGTAATGGCCAAAAAATTCATCCTCATTACTACTCTACTCAATTGCTTAACTTGTCCAAGACAAACAAGACGAGTTTATATAATATGAGAACAAAGAAAGAGATCTCAAACAGCAC
Organism: Fraxinus platypoda; assembly: GCA_903798405.1. Taxonomy (NCBI): domain Eukaryota; kingdom Viridiplantae; phylum Streptophyta; class Magnoliopsida; order Lamiales; family Oleaceae; genus Fraxinus; species Fraxinus platypoda. The sequence goes on along the minus strand of CAIGRT010081208.1, from coordinate 13,709 downwards.
ACATTAGTCCTCATCCCAAGCCTGCGTAAAAATATTCAGCGTATAAGCCTCGATAAATTTATATATTTTATTAATTCAAGTATGTTCAGCACACCAAATAACAGTAGAAAAGTAACACTATTGATACGGCATGACACTGCACAACAGGTTTATCAGTAAATATAGTCTGGTAACTGCAGCGGGAATCGTGCTACTTCAACCTCAAAGGGACCTCCTTTCGGATCTGCCAATCTGGGTAAAACCGAATATCAAATTTTCAGAAAACAAAAGCTAATCACCTTCATAGGTATTGCAAAAAAAATGTCATTCTTATTCATTTTAACCCCAAGAATCCAAGCTCTAACAGAAAGCACTAAAAGACATTATAAGAGTGAATAATGTCTAACACGACTCAAAACAATGAGAGAGAAAACACAAATTTATTTTGAACTTTTGCAATTAACTATGTAAAATATAAGGCATACCTTCCTGGGACAAAAGTAAACGATCCTTCAATGGATCCTTGTGATGATGGCAGAGGTGTGCAACTCTCGTAGACAAATTCATCCTCTCCAGGATGTAGTAGTGGAAACTACAGTTATGCGATTAAGATAAATTAAGACTCAAATGTAAGACTTGTTAGGAATTCGGGGAGGTGATATGGTGCGATATGAAGTATAGATCGCACAAACTAATAAAAAAGAACAAGATTTAAAAAAAAGCAAACAAGAAATTGGCAGAGAAACCAAATATTTTATTAATGACAACCAATGGAGAGAAAATACAAGTCTCAGCAACTTCTGCAATCTATTAAACGGAATGAAGAGTCTACTATTTATAGGGCCTAGAAATATCATAAAGATGGAAACGAGATTAAAAAAAAAATCACGTGGAATAAATGAAATAATATTTTTCCAATAAAATACGTAAAATAAAAGAAAATAATATTTTCTCAAAATATTCCACCTAATTTGGGTCACAAAATTCAACAAGACTGAAAATGTAAACTCAACAAATAGTCTTCGGAAGCTTGTAGAAGTAGTAATCCTTTTCTTCATAAGTTCATATGACTACATTTCTGTCTCCAATATTACTCGTAACCAAAAACCACAGATGTAATATCTATAACTCAACTACACAAAAACTATGATGCATAGGGTATTCCACTAATATGATGTAATGTAGAGGTATTAGCAACATTCTTAGCCCTTGTTTGGCCCCCATTAAATTTTTTCTCTTTCTTAATTTTAACTACACATTCTCCAAATAAAATAATATTACACACAAATTTAAAACTTTTCATTCTTTTTCAACCACACATTATCCCATCAATCACTATTCCAAAATTTATAAATTCTCCAAAATGGGGGCCAAACAATGACTTAATAGACCATATATAGTGTTCGACATGAGTACTTCAGACAGTCCTTGGTGAATATCAAGGAGTCAGCACAAATTGAATGGAATGAAACAGCCAAATAAACCTGCTTCATGAAGCCTCTGTAAAAGCCTTGAAGCATATTCAAATATAATAAAGAAAATTTTCCACTGCATTAGATCAGTCACTGGATCCTTTTTTAAATCAGGTCAAAGCAACATGAAAGCTAAGAATCAACAATCTGTTAAGAACCAGTACAGGAATCTTTTAGATATATAATGTTTCCTCTGTGCCACCTACGCTCTGTAACCCTCTAGATCAAATAGTTCAAAATTATGTAGTTAACTTAGTGTTTGTTTAATAGGTATGAGTCTACTAAATAATTGTCATACGTCTTAAGATATATACAATGATAGTTTTTCTACCTTTGATTGGTCCTTTTGATGTAGGAGTGGACAGTGGAAGAAAACAGAGAGTAAAGAGAACACAGGAATTGGGAGAAGAATAGAGAATAGAGAGTGAAAGTCTAATTATTGTTAATATAACAGACAATGCCACAATTGTTAATCAACAATTGTCATATTGAAAAGTAGAAGTCCTAATAAGACTAGGGAACATACTCAAACTTGCTAATAATTATTCCAAGAAAATAAAATAAACATCAACACTTATGCCTAAAATAATGCATAGATGTCAGTCACCCTACAAGAATACTTCCCCAAGGAGTCAGATACTAATCTCCATCATTTTCCTAGGCTGAAAAGAACTCCACTATCACGATTTATGCTACAAATATTGGTCCAAAAATATCAGGATCAATATGACAAACTTTTCTTCAAGCATCATAAGTAATAGAACAATCTCTTCAGCGGAAAAAGAATTAACATTAACTACCAATGAATAAATAAAAATGGTTCGCCGAGACATTAACAATAAAATCAGTTGGATGTGAGAAAGCAGGAACACGAGACCAAGGAAAATTATGTCATACACAAACAGATGAAGGTAAAACAGATGCTTACGTGTACCCCAGTAAAGGAATAAATTTGCCACATTAAAAATTGGACTTACGGTTAAGTAAGATGGCAAGTCAAGAAAATAAATATTGGAAACAACCCTTACAAGTATAGGGAATAAGCAAAGTGATTCGAGCATGAAGTTTCTTGATAACATTTTAAGGTAAAGCTAAGGACAAATTTCATTTTTAAAAAAAATGACTTCTAATAGTTTTAAGTAACCCTGGGACAAAGTTCCATGCTAGTCCATGCTAAGCTAAGATCACGCCCTAACGGAGACAATATAAGCAATGTTCCTTTCAAATAAAGACCAAGGCTGTGGTCTTATACCTACCAAAATGCCAAAATAGACCACAAACAAGTGCTAGGAACTCTCTTAAGACATAGAAGAACAAACATAAACATGGCATAGACATGAAAACACATTATTTTTTTAAAAATGAAATAAAACACAAACATGTCAATTAACATAATATTAAAATATTTTTTTACTTTTTTTTTTTTAATTTATCTTTTTATATTTCCGAGGAAGATGAACAGTAAAAATGGAGAACTGAAGGTTCCATGGCAGAAGGAAGAGCAGCTGTAATAATGGGAAAATGCATAAACTTTGATTTTCAAACATTCTGATTGTTTTTATCTTGAATGTGGTGGGGTAGTCAAGTGATTCTTGAGCTGTAGCATCTCTAAATAATATAGCGAAAATGATTAATCCCAGTATCTCAAGATGAAAATCTAAGCTGGACTTGGAAGTAAAGTGAAAACCTTCCTTGGCTGCAAAGGCATGTATGAACACAGTTCCCTTTGTTCCCAAACCCAAAGTGCCTTAGAGAGAGAAGTTGAATCCTATTCTTCATGAATTCCCCGAAGTGGAGTTGGGAAGCTTGCTCTTGGGAAGTGAAAGTTAAGTAGGTTTGTATTGCCTTACTTCTATGGGGATACTCATAGGTATTGTCTCGCAAATAGATTTTTATACCAGTATTGTATAGCTACACCAGCCCTAACAGGATATTAGCAGTATCCATCTATGGGACATCACGGGAAATGCTATCTGAATAAGGTTCTAGGTTAACTGGAATAGGTGTTTTCAGTAACATGCTTAGCCCATGTTTGACCTTCATTAAAATTATAATTCATTTCTGTCTCTTCTCATCAACCATACATTCTCCAATAAAATAATATTACACATAAACCCAAAAATTTTCCTTCTTTTTTAACCACGTATTCTCCAAAAAATTACTATTCCAAAATACATTTTCTCCAAAATTCAATTATAATGGAGCTCAAACAGGGGCTAAGTTTATACCATTTAGTTGTTCTAGGAATAGTAGACATTGATCTATCACTAGACCTAGCTAGACAAGACTGTCGAATATCAACACACAAGTGCATGCCTACCTCAACGTAAGAACATCAGTATTTTTCAATTTCTATTGTTTCCTCTAAGCCTCAAATAAATGTAAATAATTCCATAATCTCAATTTGTAATCATTTATAAATCTAGAAATTCTGACATTAGGAGCTTTATGACTGTCACGTCAGAAAATTAGCTCCATGAAGCAAGCATTTTTACTCATTAGTTTGGTGCGTATTTCTCTTCCACTATTAGTAAATAAAAAATGATTTAAAAATGACTATATTACTCTATCTTATCCTTGAAAATGTAGATTCGGATTAAAATTCATCCTGCAGTTCCACAGGAATAAATGAACTGCTTACCTTCACATATATGAATCAAATCAAATGTCTTGATCAGAATTCAGCAAGTCAAGAGTTTAGTCAGGCTAATAGTTCAAATCAATTCATTCAAGAGTAACAGCTAACATAACCAAGTGAAAATGTTTGAAAGTTATAATCAAGAAACCCTACCCTTCCTATTACGGCTTCTCCATTGACCTTTGATATGACAGCATCATTAGCACGTATAGCCCAGTGTCTCCAATACAATTGGCAAGAACTGAACTTCATTCCTTTGATGACACATCCACCAGGGGAAAGAGACATGCGGATTGAATAAGCAAATAAAAACTTCTCTGATTCATCTTGAAGGTTACTGAACTCAGGTACAAATACAGCAGAAGCACGGACCTGAAGTTCATATCTCAATTGTCAAATGGTAAAGGTAACAAAAATGTCCTAGGCATGAGATAGGAGTAAATTGTGAGTAACAACAACAGATAATTGTTTGTGGAATAGAACATTTATACAGTAAACTCAAAGGAGGCAGCAGAACCGTGATCACAAATTGAAACAGGACTTCCCAGATTGAAAAAATTAGTTGAAAATTTGAAGGGAAAAAGGAAAGCGTATGATATTACAGTGTCATTTTAGTAATTTCATTCAGTTTCTTGTATCATTAATAGATCAAATGCTACTAAAGACTCTCCTTGAAGAATGGGGAAAAGGATTTCTTTTAGAATGCATTTAGAAATGAGAAAACTAACTCTTACAAGTTACAAGGAGTAATAGAATTGATTTCCAAGACCTATTTAAACCTTCTAAGTTCGATACGTTGAATAGTTAAAAATACAAGAGGCAGGCCACAGAAAACCTAAATTACGGTTACAACATTTCTGTTCTGGAGGTATACTACCTCACGTTCACTACAGCACTGAACTATATGCAACATTTTGCGAACACTCTCATAGTATTAGTTAATTTATGGTGGCAGTAACAGAACCACAACAAAATGCTACAAGCAAAATAGAAGGCAAAACAAGATTATATAGATTTTAAGAAGGCAGGTTTTACTACGCAAGCTACTCATACATCATCAATAGAAATGCACTACATCCTTCACAAATATATTAAAAGTAATCAAGTCACATAGAAACAAGCTAAGAATCAGAAGAAAAAGAATAGCACATTGAATACATAATCAACTTTCAGGGGGTAAACATTTGGTGAAATATTAAGAGTTAAGTTAAAAAGGTCAATTTACCCCAAAAAAAAAATGGAGAGATCAGCTCAGTGATTGACTTCAGTTTGAAAAACATGGGATTCAGCTAAGCAATGAAGCTCTTGCTTCAACAAAGAGTTCAGAATTTTATGTAACTAGGTGGCCACTTGGTTAGCCAATAGAATAACCTGAAAAGTAACATCACCATCATCTGAGAATTTGCTTAAGGAAATTTCTCTTACATTAAGGCGATTTAAATTGTGCTTGGACCTTATAAGCACCTTTGAGAATTAGATAAATTAAAAGACTACACGAACTTTTCCAGTTTACAGTAAAATAAGAATCATAATATCAAGCCCCATGGCACAAGAACATAAAATCGAGTAGCACTTCGTTAAATCTCTCCCACAGCACACAAGCAGACAAGCAGTGCTAATCAACAATATAACAAATGAGACGGGGAAAGGGGTAGTCAGAATGGTACAAAAATGGTAATTACCTTAACGCCATTTGTTATAGCAGCGGAACATAGGGGAGGTTGCTCTGGGAACAGATTGATGCTTCTGATCTTTCCTTCTTGGCGAACCTTAATAGCATCATCATGCAAGCGACGAACATGTTCTTCGAGCCATAATAACATGGCATCCTGTTGTTCACTGCCTTTTGATTCATGCACCGAACTTATCAATGTATCTGGCACACAAGGAAGCATTTCTCCATCAATAGAAAGATTCCTCGTACCAACAAAAAGTTGACCAGTGCTACAGTTCAGGAAGAAAATCTTTTCACTGTAGGTAGCAGAAGTTGCAACAACAATATACTCAGATCTTTTGCTGAATCCCATGCGATGCATAATATTCTTGGTGTAAAGTATCACCTGACTTACGGGCAAAAGGAACACATTAACCAGATGATTGTATAAAGAGTAGCCTCCCATAATACCCAACAAAGTTGAAGGGAAGCTTCCACTAAACTCTTCATTAGGTAGTTCTTGACCATCGCAAAAACGATAGAGAAGCCTCGTAGGAAGGGGCAGTTTTACTTTCATAGAATTCTCAAACTCGTTAATCTCAGATTCGGATGCACCCTGGCGTAGAGTAGGCAAAACCTCTGGAAAGTTCACTGCTAACCAGCTTTTGAGTCTGCTCCAGCATCGTTTAGCTCGTATAACCAGTGACCATGGATACATAGAAAATGCTTCTCGCCATGCTTGATAAGCTGCCTGTCAAGGAAAACTTCAATCAGATCCAATAGAATATCAAAAAGACACAATATCATTGCTTACACAAAACTTAGCAAACGTGTAAAAAAATATTTGCATAGAAATGAATGCAAGTGACCCATCTCAGTAAATTCAGTTGGATTTTAAATAGGTATTGTTCAAGAGCTAGTTGTTCCATAATAAAACCCTTGGCCTCCAACTGTTTTATCTAGCTTTCGAGGATAATAATTATGGGATAAAAATTGGGCTGATTTTGGCAATGACCAGTGAAGTTTACACTAAATTCACTTTGACTACCAAACTTTAAACTGTTTAAACATTGAAAAGGGCATTCAGTTACAAACTGGGTTAATTTTTCAGGATTTCTTACGAATAACTTTGAACACTTTTTAGAGTTTGATAATTAAACAAAGTTCAATAGTCATCCGTAAATTTAACCCGATAAAAATGATCCTTTTTTTCTAACTCAAAAATCCCAGTAAATTAAAACAAATAATAATAATAATAATAATAATAATAATAATAATAATAATACCTTCAGCATCATCTGTACATATATATATATTTACCTTGAAAGAAGGGGCGGGGTTGCCGTGGGGATCAAGAGGCGAAGAGAGCCCAAGATCAAAGGAACAGAATTTGGCCCAAAGGGAGTCGTCGGAGGCCCAAACGTGAAATCTCTTTCCGACGCAACTCACCGACGCAGCATCTGATGGACCCAATTTTGAGAGTATTATGTGCATCGCCAGACCCCCAACGCTCTCCAATTCCATCTTTTTTTCTTTTATTTTGATAAATTGCTTCTGATTAATTGCCGCCGGCCGATTTTGCAAGTTTGAGATAGTATTTTTGTTTTCCTTCCGGGGGAATTTTTTAACGGTTTTGCTACTGGCACCACTCAGGAGGTGCCACTCGTGCATTGTGTCTGATGTACAAATCGAGGGGTGACATACAATTAACATAATTCATTTTTTAAACGGATACGATCAAGAGGAAATAGTGTGGGAAATGGCTGGTTGATTGTAGCATGTTTTCACAATTGACCCATTGTTACAATAAAAAAAAAAAAAATTAATATTATATTATTTTATTATATTATATTATAATTATATTATAACATATCTCCCTGAAAAGAGCCACTTTCCAATTCACTGTTCACACTTTCGTCCGATAAAACGACACCGTTTTGGCACATGGTTTTGCCCTTTTTCTTCTTCGTCCTGAGAATCAGTTCGGCTTAAGCATCCATCGCTAAGACCTATCTACCTCGCTCACTCACTGTTCTTCTTCGCGACTACCTCTGCCACTCCCTCCGGACGAAGTGAAGCTCACGCCTGTAAGTGTTTTTCGCACCTTCGTTTTCACACTACTGTTCATTATCTGGTTTCCACTAAATATCTGAGCTATAACGCCTTCGTCTTCTTCTCTCCACCTCTTCACAATCTCTCCTATTTCACTCTGCAAACGCGTTCCTTCCAATTTTAGCAGTCGATTGTCCAACAATTTTCTGAGTATCGGACTTCGACATAGACTTTGGCGACGAGGAGGAGGAAGACAGAGACGATGAAGAAGGATCCATCGCGGAGGCCGGTGCGACGGAAAAGGAGCTCGAGGGCCATATTTGCTACGGAAAGGTTTCTAATTTCATTATTTTTTGTCTACAAGTGCCATATTTGTGATTTATTTCCTCTTTTTTCCTGTGCGTAGGATTGGGTCTTCAGTTATACACATTCCCTTTAACCCTATATTTTCTTTCTGCTGTTATTTTGGGAACTTAAATGATCAGTTATTGCTAAAAATTATTATTGGATTTTCTATTCCTTTCTGAAAAAAAAAGGATTTGGACAAAAGCAGCTATGAGTCCCCGACTATTCGGGCTTCGACCTGTGAATGGCGGTGGGAAAGGTTTCAACAATTTCACCAACTCCTCCAGCAGCTCGATTTCTGGTTCGTAGCTCTACTTCAAGCTTCCCTTCACTCCTTGTTTTATTTTCTGATTTAAATACCATTGCGTGCATGTTATTCCAAATTAGATGAAACTTAAGAAGGCTAAAAGTGCCAAATTGAGGATGGGCTAAGCATTGTTTCACCCACCTGAATCTACAAAATATGGAAGGTCCAGCCAGACTATTAGAATGTAGAGGATAGTAGAACAATGAACTGTGGACAAGATTTTGATTTAATATCCTTTTCAGTCAACAAACTTGTTAGCACTTACTGTTTTTTTTTTGTCAAACATATTGGAAGACATTGTGGGAACTCTTAAAGACAGGAAAGAGCTTTCCTACCTCTTTCAAAAGCCAGTGTCAAATTACTTGGATTCTGATTTGATTCAGCAATCCTATATGATTTTTTTTCTTTTAATTCAACAGTTTGAGGAAAACAGAAAAATGTATGGATAGAAGGAAAAAATCGGCTTCGAGAGCCTCTATATACTATGGATGTGCCTATTTCAACTGTTGAGGGGAAACCTCAAACCCAAATCTCTCGCCCCATAAGAATGTATCCCTCTCTCATATACACACACCCATTGATTCTTTGGCTTTATGCATTTAGGGCTTAACTGAATTGAAAAAATATTTGCTTTTACGAGTTTCTATTTTGCTTTGTAATTTTCCTTTATGCAGTTACAACTCTTTCTCTTCAGTGTTCCTATGGAGGGAAAAAAATAGTTAGATTCTATGTAAAGTCAATAAAGAGGTGCTCGAGAATTTTAGAAAGGTAAGTAGACAATTGCTCAATCTATATGTTCCCTACAGTTATTTATAAGAAGCTAAAATATTGCGAAATGATCACGATGACAATTAAATTGTAAGATGAGATTCCCTTCTATTCTATTTGAATAATATAGTTCTTTGGTGGTGGAGAGGAGATGGTGGTGGTTTGGAGTTGGATGGAGGTGGAATTGACGGGTTCAGGTTTCACCCTTCATCTGGTTCCCACCATTCTTTCCTTACATTAAGCGACGCCATCTTGCAACCTCGTATCTTCTCTTGCAAAAAATGTTCTCATTTTCTAGCTACTGCATGCTCTCCGTTCTTGAGCCCTAATTAATAGCTTCTACTACCATCCTTGCATCAAATTAATTGTGCTACTATCCTTGCATCACATTCTTCCGTTGAATACTAAGGAAATCTTGAGGAATGATATTTCAGATTGAGAATGTATCAATGTCAATACAATTATCTACAAGAATACTAATCTTTCGGCCTCCGAGTGGTCAATGTATCCCACTGCCTATACATTTGGTAAGAAAATTTCGCTATTTTGATTTATAGATTAAATTTGCTTGCTACTTGTTCTGTGTTTTACATGTTCTTCCGTTTTTGTTGTTCGATTTCGACAAAAAATGGAGTTTGGTTACTTCAGGTATATTGTTTTCATATTCTTGTTGCGTACTTTTTACAGTTTCTTCAGTTGTATTGTTGAATGTTCGATTTTTTATTTCATTTTTATTGTTCAAGGTTTGAAGAGATCGTTATAAAAATACTACAAATTTCGACAGAAATTGGAGTTCCATGAGATATGTTATTTTGATATTCTTATTGCCTTTTTTTCTTTCTTTTTCCATTTTTTTCGACTCTATTTTAAGTGTATAATACAAAAGACACCGAAAGAATTTTCAGTAATTAGAACTTTCGCACATTCACTTTCTTGTTCGTGTGTTTATTTCTGTATTGTTGAGATTTTTAATTTTATTTTTTTGTTCTAGGTTTTAAGAGAATGTTTAATTGATTTCCTTCTGTCTTTGTTTTGAGTTTTGTGAAAGTTGTAGATAAAATGGAAGATTGACACATAAATAAGAGGTTAATTGAAAGGTAAATTATAACATTTCTCATGTTTTCTTTTCATTTTAAGATTTAGTACAAGGAGAAGGTTTGTTTATCTATGTATCCTCCAGTTAAAATTCGGCCTGTTTTTGAAACTTCACTTCTGAATTTTTCTATTTTAATTAATCTATGTGATGTGAATTTTTCTATTTTAATTATGTATATATGTTTCCATTGAAAAATAGGTTTCTTCATTTCTTTCAATAACTTCAAGTGGCAATCATGATGCTTACATGTTTATTATGGTTAGGTAGCCGGTAATTTGTTTTATGATCCTGCTAGCAATCAAGAAATCTTAATCTTCTGTTCTCAAACCCTCAAAAGCAAGGTAATATTTATTTACCCTATACTTCATCGATTTCCCCATTTGAATTTTCACAGTAGAAAGAATTCTTGGCCACCGGAGGAGTATATCAACCGAAACACTTTGCATTTGGTGAGCTTTTCTTTATTTTTTTGAATATTTTATTTTATTCGTAAAAATCTTAATATTTTCATTGATGTTTGATTTTTCAAAATATAATGGCACTTGAATATCCCGTTTCGAGAATTATCTTTTTGCAATCTATTTAGGCTTTGGGTCATGATATGCTTTTGAATTGGTAGAGTGGGTGCAATTGAAACTTCAATTGGATATCTGATGATTTGGTCACTTTGCTATCATTTGCTGTATTTAGGCTTTATCTTTAAATGGAGGCCAAATAATGAAAGAAAAAATGATTTTTCTTTTTTTTAATAAACAGCCCATGTTACATTGGATAACTTTGTTGGAATAATATATTAGGCTTTTTCTTAGCTGCTTTCATTTTTTCTGGAATATGAGGTTATCTTCTTCTGTGGGCTATAATCCTCGGCCTGATGAAAGTATGTTTTATTTTAATTTCTTGATTAAAAATTTTTGTAGATGCATTGAGTTTACTTTTTAGTTATTAAATTACCTATCTTTTAAATGAAATATTTAGTTTCAGTTTTTTGTTTCGGGGAAGGATAATATAGGAATGGACACGTATTTTCTTGTTTTTAGGTTTTCATTCATTCACTTCCACCGTTCCCTTCCGCCTCAGTTAGGGTTTTCAATCGCAGGCATCTCCGCCGCCAGCTCTCCCGCCTCTTCGATCTACTGGGTTTGTCTGCGTTTTATGGTTTTTTTTGTGTACTTTGTAACGTTATTTGTCATTTGAATGCGTATTTTTTCGTTTTAAGGTTTTCAATCACTTCCGCCATTCGCTTCCGCTTCTGTTGAGGTTTTGAATCGCATACCGTAGTTCCGTGTACCTCCAACGCCAGCTCTCCTGCCTCTTCGATCTACTGGGTTTGTCTACTTTTTATGGTTTTATTTCTGTACTTTGTCATGTTATTTTTCATTTGAATGTTGGATTCGCTATTTTTGTGGACTTTGTTGTTATGGTGGCGACGATTGTGGAGAGAAGAAGAGAGAACAAGAGCATTTAGGGTTCCGACATAGAAAATAGGAGAGATCTGGACCCTTGGTCTGCACCCCAGTCCCGCCGGCTTGTAAAACGAACTGTTCAATTGTCGATATTTTTTTCTTCGTTCTGTATTTTTTTTTTGTTTTATTGTCGATATTTTTCTCCCTTTTGTAATATTTTTTTTGTGTTTTATTATACTTAGCTTTTAGTTAATTAGTGTATTTGGGGTTGTATCAATACTATAACATACATTATACATTGTAAAAAAAAAAAAAAAAATTAACTAACAAAAGAATCAATTTTTATAGTTATACAAACATTAGACTGAAAAAATAATTTAAAATCACTCAACGCTATTAAATACACAAGTAAACTGTAGCACGTGCATCGCACGTGCGCACACTAGTAACAATATAAAAGAGCCACTTTGAACGGCACTGTTCATTGGACATGTGTTAACAAATTATATCGTCAACCAATTGGTTATTGTATGTTTTTTCGTTTCAATTCCCACTCGTAAAACGAAGAAGCCCTGTGTTTTACTCTCTGCAAAAACAAAACTTCCCACTTGTGCCTTGTGTTTTACTCTCTGCAAAACCAAAACTCTCAAATTGTGTCGCCGTATTGAATTGCTCGGGTGGTTTTTTCATTTCATTTCATTTCTATTTGCCCACATTGTTCAAAAGGAAAATTCTCAAACCCTACCACCGTCTTCAATTGTGCAGGAGAATCATAAGTGAATGAGGATTTTGGGAAGAAGGGAGATTTGTTCCAGAGAGCAAATATAAAGGTTCGAAAATTTATCTAATTGTGCAATTTGCTTGTCTGAAAGATTTCATAGCTCGAACAATTTTTTTCGCAGAGAATTGTATTTTCAAGGGAACGTGATTTCTCGAAATTTGGTTTCTGGGCTAACAAGACCCAGAATCCAAAAACCACGATAGATTCGATGAGAACCCCTATGAGTACAAGTGAGAATGGGGTTCAATCTTTTGAACTGGAAGCTTTCATTGAAGGGCCCTCTGATTTTGGAGCTGTTGGGCTTCGAAGATACTTTCAATAGTTTGGTAAATAAATTGTCTATTTCTGCTTAATGTTTTAATATGTAGATATTCTCCTGAATCATCGAGTACAATGAGTCAAGAAGTATCCACCACTCAATTTTGGTAGGATTAAAAGCAATTATGGCATCTTTTCTTACAACAAAGATGTATCCACTTGCCATTTATAATTCAGTTGGGGATAGTAGCAAACCTGGTTGATTGACATTTATAAGGATTGACATCTTGGATTCGAGTTTCTACAGCAGTTTTTAAATTTCCATCTTTTCCATGAATTTGAGCTTGGTTGATAATCCAGATTTACAGGGGCCTTTGATTCATCTTGTTGTGGGTTCTACGAGTGCGAGTAGGAGCGTGATTAGTCAGTTGAGGAAAGATTTGAGGGACACATCCGGTTATAGGCAGATACCAAGATTTCACGACCAGCTATAAGATTTTAGTACCTTTATCAGAGGGGCCTAAGTTTCACAGTAATTTCGTTTTTATGGATTAAGTTGTAATTCCCATTTACACACATAAATTTGTAGTGATTCATTTATCGATCTTTGAGATGTTTTATGTGTCTTCTTTTGTCACTATGCATTTGTTCCTTGTTGTCATTATTCCCTGTCCTTAGCTGCTCTCTTGTTCTCGCAACAAAACAAATAGACTACAATTCAGCTGTCAAGCTATGTTCTCGTCTGAAAAAGCATCATCTCGTCGCCAGTTTGTTTTAGAATGTGGCTTCATGTTAGGGCTGTAAGCAAAAACCGTCAAACCGGAAAATCGAACCGAAACCGCAATTTCGATACCGGCGGTTTGGTGCCACGTGGACCCGTCAACGAAATGGTTTTGAACCAAACCAAACCGGTCAAAAACGGTTTGGTTTAGGTTTGAGAATTTTTATTACGGTTT
>CAIGRT010081207.1:0-24329 GCA_903798405.1 Fraxinus platypoda | reverse complement strand
CCTCTTAACACCATGTTGCTTGCAAAACTCATTAAAATCTTCAGAATTAAATTCCCCACCTCTATCAGTACGTAGGCATTTAATGGATAAACTAGTTTCATTCTCAATGAGCTTCTTAAAACACTTAAACATGTTGAATGCTTCAGACTTCTCACTCAAGAAATAGATCCATGCCTTCATACTGAAATCATCTATGAAGCATGGTGAGTACCTTTTCTTGCTGTTTGACATTGGGGAGACTGGACCGCAAATGTCTGCGTCTATCAGCTGCAACTTCTGTGTGGCTCTCCATGTGCTCTTCTTGGGAATAGGATTTCTATGTTGTTTTCCCACCATGCAGTCAGTGCAAGTCACAGTTGGTGCAGGGAGTTGTGGAAGACCATGGACCATCTTCCTAAACTGTAGTGTTGTTAAGCCTTTATAGCTTAAGTGTCCATACCTGCAGTGCTAAAGGTGAGCTAGATCTGAGGTAGTTGTGTGAAAGTAGGCATCCTTCTCCTTTTCAGACTGGAATTTGGCCAACAATACAAACATTCTGTTGGCTGTCATTTCGGACTGAATAATAAGCCCTCTCTCTAGATGATATATGGGACACTTTCCTAATTGAATCAGAATTGCAAGACCACGCTCTTGGAGCCGTCCAATGCTTAGGAGATTATTCTTCAGCTCTGGGATGTAGAAGACATCAGTGATCACATGGTTACTTCCATTGATGTGCATTCTCACCCTTCCTTTCCCAAGCACGCTCATTTTGGTATTATTTCCCAATTTCACCATTTGTCGAAAAGTCTCATTCAACTCACAGAATGCAGCCTTGTTCCCACTCATATGATTTGAGCAGCCTGAATCAAGGAACCAAATATCTTCTCGTTCTGCCTGGTTCATCTCGACATATGACATCAAGAGCATCTCTTCGTGTTGGCCATTTTCAACAAAGTTGGCCTCTTTCTCCCAAATCGGACACTCATACTGAAAATGGCCAAGCTTATGGCACTTGTAGCATTCAACAGTAGCCTGATTGAAAGCTTGTCGACCTCTGCCTCTATAGCCACCTCTGCCTCGACCTCTACCTCCATTTCTTTCATCCATAGTCACCTTCAATGCCTGCTCCTCTCCATTGCTCCTGTGGAACTTCTGTTCATGCACAATGAGTGAACTTTGCAATTCATCAATTGTGAGTGCATCAATGTCCTTAGATTCTTCGATCAATACAACAACATAATTGAATTTCTCGGTTAAAGTCCTAAGAATCTTTTCCACAATGGTGACATTCCTCATGTGCTCTCCATTACTCCGCATTTTATTTGCTACACTCATGACACGAGCAAAATATTCAGTAATGGTTTCACTTACTTTCATCTCCAGAACTTCGAAATCTCTCATCAGTGCTTGAAGAGCCGAGCGTTTAACCCTAGTATTCCCCTCGAATTTCTTCCTCATCGAACCCATATCTGCTTCGAGGTGCGTTTCTCCAGGATTTGCTCAAGAATTGTCCTATCAATTGCTTGGAACAGGTAATTCTTCAATTTGAGATCCTTGACCACCAAATCCTCCAATTGCTTTTGCTGCACCTCAGATACCACTACTTCTGCCTCTGGTTCGTTATAACTAGTTTCAACTAAACTCCAGTAACCCTTGGATCTTAAGAGGTTTTCCATAAGCTAATTACCATCGAACCATGGTATGGCAGGTTGCACGAAATTCTTCTCTTCAGTCATCTTCTCTTTTCTCTCTTCTATGTTTGGAAATCACTCGAAAGACTGTCGCTTTCTTTCTTCTCAAGCCCCAGTTGGGGTGGCTCTGATACCAAATTGTAAGGAATTATTGATCACACACAATAGGAACTGCAGATCAAGAACACTAAACAACTTGGGAATGACTTATCTTATTCAACAGCTAAACTCGGCTTAAATAGCCTTTACAAAGTGTCCTAATAGAAAATGAGAAATAGCAGCCACTAACGCACAACTAAAGCATCGTGGTATAATTAACAAAGAAATGGTCAAACTAAGCAACTAACACCCTAATAGTTAGGGATTTATTCTAACAACCTGACCTATTGCAACTAAAATACTTAAAACAAGCAATAACTTATCAGGATTCACACTGAGAGGCAGCCAAATAGACATCCGCAATTGGGCATATACAGTGAGGAGTTCGCACCATAGAAGGTGCTGGAACACATTGCAGGGCTAGCGTCAGTCATCGACACAAAAAGAGGGAGAAAACGGTCGTGACAAAAGGCGTAGGAAGCAGAAAACCACAAAGACAGCCGCATCCTTTTTCTCTCAAATAAGGGCCATGTGTAGTATGTATGTAATAATCCTCAAGTGGATAAAAATATGTTATATATAGTGGCTATTAGAGTAGGTACAGATATGGTCCAAATAATGAGTGGGTCGAGCCCCTAATCGTCCCTAATTTCCAACCATGAGATTCTGGTTCGTCACGGTTTCTTGGGCTACCAATTGTAACCTTAGGCCAATATAATTAATATTATTCAATAACGGCCTTCTAACGAAGCCTATGAATTAAAGTCGACTCGATTAATCATCATTGCCCCAGATTTGTATTTGGTATCAAATACCTTACTACCTCCACCTTGATGCCAAATACACCTGCAAAAAGAAAAAAAAAAGTTTAGTAGTCGCACAATATAATTTCAAACAAAATTGAAATGATACATATCTTTACTTAGATGTGTAAAACAATTTTTAAACTTTACCAAAGGAGCACCTTAATGCCCATATCTGCAGAGTCATAATCTGAATACACTTTCTCAAGTTTATCAAATTTTGAGATACTACATTTCTAATAAAATGAAGCCTAATATCAATATGCTTAGAACATTCATAAAATACATGATTCTTACACAAATGGATGACAGATTGACTATCAGATTATACAATTACATTAACACTTAAAACACCAGTTTATTAAGTAAATTCCTGAACCACAAAGCTTCTTTAATAACTTCGGTGGCAACTATAAACTCGAACTCGAGCAACAATATGTTGGAGTTGTGACTTTCAACTCACATAATAGTCACACAAGATGTCGACTTCCTGATATCTCTATCTCCACTATAGTCAGCATCCATAAAACCTTTAACTTTCACACCCTCATTAGAAGACTTATAAACTAAACCATCATCAAAAGTACCCTCAAGTACCTAAGCAACCACTTTAATGCTAATGAAGCGTGATGCCAAATTGTAAATGTAACAATTTATTCGTATACAATTTTAACTCCACCTACTCGAAAATAAGTAGTCGGTCCCAAGCCTGGAGAAAATAATGGTTAAAAAAAAAAAATTGAGCTCATGGGACTAGATGGCTCGGCCCACGAGCCGCGAGATCAAGGGCCAAATCGAGCTCTTGGGTAATGGGGACGAGCTCAGCTTGCCACCTCTGCATATATCTATAATATAGTTGTATGTCACGTGTAAACAAATATCATGTTTGTGATATAGCTTTATGTAGATTGGAAACATAACCTGCATTTGCATATCCAATTAAAAAAATCCCAATATTCGTTTGCTTTCATTCCCAAACTAATCACTTATTTGTATATACATATGTAAGTTTTTTTTTTTTTTTCAAAAAATTGCATAAATTATTGTCAAGTTGAAAATTAATTAATCCATGCAATCACCTATTTTCAACATGTTTGGCTTTCAACGTTTTCAACTGTTTTCAATGAATTAATTTAGATGATGACGATTAACCTCGTAAAAATGGAG
Source organism: Fraxinus platypoda (assembly GCA_903798405.1). Taxonomy (NCBI): domain Eukaryota; kingdom Viridiplantae; phylum Streptophyta; class Magnoliopsida; order Lamiales; family Oleaceae; genus Fraxinus; species Fraxinus platypoda. The sequence continues at coordinate 20,587 of CAIGRT010081207.1, read as the reverse complement.
TCCTTTTTCAATCCACAAAACAAGAATGAGATCATAGATGAAGAAAAGTTTCAAGATTCTCTTTCTTCTTCCTCTAGTTGTACTTTCGAATCTTCAGAATCTGATTTGTTTGAAGAAGCAAACTCATTGAATTTACTGAACATCTTTGTCATAATTCTTTTGAAACTCATATGTATAAAAGAATTTTGAAGAAATATGCTTTCTCATGTACCGTTTGATATATTTCACCTTACTTTGTACACTATAAGATGCATTATCTTCATACTATATTGGTGTACAATCTTTCGTTCAAGTTAATTTGCATGATATGTGGATATAATAGATCATATTTCTCTGCCATACATATTTTTTTGTTTTCTTCATGGATTGCAATAATGTTGTAATGATTTGAAAATGTTTCTATCGAAATTTGCTTTGCATATATTTGTAATATAGTTGTATTTAACTTGTAAACACATATTATGTTTGTGATATCGCTTTATGTAGATCGAAACAAAACCTGCATTTGTATATTCCACTAAAAAAATCCCAATTTTTGTCTGTTTTCATTCCTAAACTAATCACGACTTTATATATAGTTATATAAGTTTTTTTCTTCAAAAATAAAAATAAAAAATGCATATATTATTGTCAAGTTGGAAATTAATTTAATCATTAACTACCTATTTTCAAAATATTTGGCTGTTTTCAATGCTTTCAATGAATTAATTTCAAATCATTGTCACCACCCACCTGCATTGGCAGCCCATTTATGGTCATGTTAGCATTCCTTTTTTTGTTTTTTTCTTATGGTTCGTCAATGCTAGTTGGGGATTCTTTAATATATCTTGTTTCTTATTGTCTCCTATTTTTAAGGAAATGCATATATTCTGATTAGTTAATTTGATTTGTTGATTTGCTAAATGTAGAGAAGGATCCGTAATGTAGAACCAGCGTATTGGCGGTTTTGACTATCTCAGTTTGTTGACAAGTTCGATCGTCAAATTCAAAAGACGGTCTAGACTTGCCCGTATCATATTTTCAAATGCATTGGTTCAACCCCGTAACAAGCCTGATTGAAAAGAGTTCAATTTGGACATTTTACACCCATTTCGAAACCCATATATTGAGAAGTTAAATCTTATGGGCGTTTTCAATTGGATTTTTAGACAAATACCCCTAAAATAAATGACATTTTAGAAAATCAGATGAAAAATGTTTAGAAGTAAAAAATATTGTATAATTTTGGACATTTATAATAACGTCACATGATGTGCAACTTTCTCTTAATTTATGTAATAGTTTTATTACTAAAATACTCACAAAATTATTATTTGACTTATTTGCGATAAAAATTCTAATTTCACAATACGATATTTTAATAAGAGTGACACAACATGTCATTTTCTAATGAATAACTTTCTTCACATCCAACACAACAAAAAGTAAAAGAACTAAATATCAATTTAAATGGTTCCTGTAAACATGCTGTGAGAACCAACGTTTATATGTTAAAAAACAAATTACATGGTGTATGAACTATTAATTAAAAACAAATGACAAATTATGTGACTTTCAATACAGAACCTATAGCAAACATAACAAAGAAGAAATAAGTAATAGTTAAAAATCTTAGCTAAACAACATGCTCTATAAAAATCAGTGTTCTAAAAAGTGCAAAATGTGGCGAAGCGAGGAGGTCGAGCTTCGGCCTAAGCTAAGTGTTAAAAAGTGTTTTCTTATTTTAATATTAATTTAAAATTTTAAAATCAATCTAAAAATTATTTAACAATTAAAGGAAAAAAACAGCGTAAAAAAGCGTAAAAGTGTAAAAAAAAAAAAAAAAAGCATGCGCTAGGCACGCCTATGCATTAAAAACATCACACGCGTAAAAATGAAAAAAAAAAAAAAAAAAGCATGCGCTAGGCACGCCTATGCATTAAAAACAATAAAAAAAAGCGCAAAAATGCGCGCGAAGCAAGGCTTTTTGCTCCTATTTCACGCATGCTTTTTAGAATGTTCTATTGGGAAGGGAGGAAAGCCAAGGTGACATTTTAATTAAATAGTGACAAAGCATATCACTTTTAACGAATAATCTCAATTCACATCCAACGTAAAAGAAAATAAAAAGTTATAGTTAAATGTGAGTTCAAGTTGTTCTTATAAGCACAATGCAAGCTTAGCCAAAGAAGTTTTACTAAAAAAAAAAAGGGGTCAAATTACATTGTGTGAGGTTTCCATTAAAAACTGGCATGTATGTGACTTTATAATACAGAACAAGGAGCAAGATGGACAAAAAGTCGCATACTATTTATTTAGACTTTTTTGACATTATATGATTGGTTAAGTTTAAGTTTAATTAATGATCTATAGATAATATTTCCCTACATTTTTTTCTATTTTGTCCTATGCTAGTGAAGTAAAGTGATCTGTCAAAAAGTCATATACAGTTTAATAACGGGGGATTTATGTAATTGGCTTGGTAATTATACTTTTTAAGTTATTCATAAAAGGTCTATATTACCCTTAATGAAATGAATTCTTTTATATTGCAAAATATATCCTTTTCTTTTTAGAATAGTTCTAAAACTAGTTTTATCTTGTATTTCTTCTATTTTGAATTTCAATATATAAATCCATTCTATGATCTAAGAAATTAGAATAGCCTGTAACATATTGTTCATATTTTTCTTCGAGTCTATTATATTCTTCAGATAATATATTTATATTTTCTAGTTGAGAAGTAATATTTTTTATTTCTTCTAACAATCTTTCTAATAGATTATCTAATCCTTTAATTGTATATCCCGGCATCCTATATATCAAATTATAAATATTAATGCAAACATTATGACAAATAATCTCTACGATTCTCTAAGATCTTAGGAGAATTCTTTCTAAATTTAGTAAAAAATAATAGTTTTACCTTAGTTTTAATTTGATGTGAATCTTTAACCTTAGAATCAAGTGACCTTCGAGCTCTAAATCTACAAACCATTCCGTTCAATGGCCTCTTGCCTTTACAGGATCTTTGCTATTTCAACTTCTTGCTCCCACTGTATTGTTTTTAAAGAATAAAACTCTAGACTTTGATTAAAGAAAAACTCTATTTGTTACTAAAGTAAGAAAACAATTTCCTATTAGATCTTTCAAGAATCTATGGGAAGAAAAGTTTAGAAACTCATATTTTTCTGAAAGGATTGGAATATTATTGATCTATTCAAGATTGACATAAATGACAAATGGATTTGGCTATCTCACAGATTGAGTGCTCAATTCATTCTGCCTTTCATTTAACCCGAAGGTCCCTATTTATTCATGAAACACAATTATTTAAACCTCATATTCCTTACATTAATAATTTCTACTTTTTCATCGAAGGCACACCTGCCCTTCTATTATTGTCTTGATGGTCCTACATTATATGATCTTCACATGCAGGTGGGGCAATCTGCTTCATCTAAAGCAGTTGAGTACAGTAACTTTCTGCGGCTATATATTCGACCTCCACTGTAGATAATGAGATAGAATTTTGTTTCTTACTCATCCAAGCAACAAGATTAGCACCAACATAAAAACATCATCTAGAAGTACTTTTTCTATCATCAGCATTTCAAGTCCAATCGGCATCAGAATAGCCAGCAAGGTCAAGATTAGAGTCCCGATAGTACATGATTCCATAATCTAAGGTTCCATTGATATATCGAATTATATGTCGTACGGCGCTCAGGTGGGATTCCTTGGGATCAACTTGAAAGTGCACACACACCCAGCACTAAAGGCTATGTCAGGTCTACCTGCAGTGAGATAAAGTAAACTACCTATCATACTCCTATATAGTATTTAATCAACACTCTTACCTGTAGGATCGTGACCTAACTTGACACTAGTGCTCATGGGGGTTCTAGTGTGTTTCTTGCTGTCTAGTCGAAAATGTTTGACAAGGTCTTTAGCTTACTTTGATTGAGATATGAACAACCCTTCATCAGTTTGTTTAACTTGGAGACCAAGAAAGTAATTTAATTCTCCAACCACACTCATCTCAAATTCTTGCTTCATACATTCAGCAAATTCATGAGCAAGAGAATCTATAGAAGAACCAAAAATTATGTCATCAACATAAATTTGAGCTATGGTGATAGTTTCCTCAATATATCTAATGAACAAAGTTTTATCTGCACCACCTCTAGAAAAATCGTGTTCCACGAGATATGCAGTTAGTCTATCATACCAAACTCTAGGAGCTTGTTTAAGTCCATATAAGACTTTGTTCAATTATAAACATAATGTGGGAATTTAGGATCAACAAATCCTTCAGGTTGTTCAACATAGGCTTTACCAAGATCTAGGCACTTTGTTCAATTTATAAGATAATGCGGAAACTTAGGATCAATAAATCCTTTAGGTTGTTCAACATGGGCTTTTTCTTGAAGTGTTCAATTCAAGAAAGCACTTTTGACATCCATTTGATATAATTTGAATCCTAAAGTAATAACGGTAACAGTATAGATCGGATTAATGCAAACTCGATTCCAAATGCAGTATTTATGAACATCAAGAAATGTCCAGTAGCACAAAGACAAATATTTTTTTATTTTATTTAAAAAAAACAAGAACTTTTTTTAAAAAAAATAAAAACATAAAAAAAAATAAAAATAAAGTACAAATAAGTGAGATGTATGTGAGAATAAATGGCTCAATGAACTGCACATGCATGCACCTAAGTACCTAATCAAAGAGGTACATGGATGCTTTTACCTTTAAGAGCATGATCAATATCACGACCTTTCAGGTCACTCTTCTTGACCCAAATCTTCTTAGTAGTAGAAGTGATTCTAGCCAACCGAGTCATCATTTCAGTTAAGTGGCTAAAGTGATTGGCGAGGAAGTTAACCTTGCTAGAGATATCCTGACTTTTACTTCTAGTCACATGTTTACGATACCTAAGTCTTGTGTGGCCCAGAACACCACAATGGTGACAGGTGGGAACAAACTTAGGCTCAAACCTAATCGAAGGTTGTTGCCAATTTATAAGACAATTGACCCTACGTTGTCTATTAGGTTTGATCCTAAGACATTCTTGCCCTTGGGTTCAGGATTAACAGTATTCATAATCTTGTTAGTGGCTGGGACGAATGTGGTTTTGGAAGTACTAGCAGCAGTATTACAATTTTTAACATATCCTAGACCATGCCTATTTCTAGTAGGCTTGTTCATTCCTAACATATTACCTAGTTTTCGAGTACCACTCATGAAGGAATGAAACTTTGGCTTCTAAGTTCTTATTAACAAGTTTCAACTCATTCAATTTTTTGGTAGAGTCCTGAAGGTCACCTATGAGTTTCTCTCTTTCAAGTTCATTAACATTTTTCAGTACGGCCTTATTGACCTTTTTGATTTTAAGACTCTCCTCAAATAACTCTCGATAAGACTCATGAATATCGGTCTCATCCTCAGAATCTTCCTCAGATTTCTCACTACGTTCTTCATTCTCAACCTTTTCACTTTCCTTATCAGATTTAATCTTAGTTATAGACGTGAAGGCCATAAAATTTTGTCCATCTTCACCACCAGAGGTATCACTCAGAATACTCGAATTTGATTCATCATCACTCAGAGTCACTGCTAATGTCTTACCCCTTCCTTTATTCAAATTCTTTTTCAAATTAGGACATTCATTCCTATAGTGACCCAAATCCTGACACTCATGGCATCCAACAGACTGGCGTTTCTTACTGAAAGTCCTAGGGTTATTCTTCTCACGCTTATCTTTCAAGAATTTACTAGGAACATCAGTTTTCCTATCGTGAGGTTTTCTCATATTCCTTATCACCTTCTGAATTCTTTTCACGAAATAAGCTATTTCGTCGTCCCTAAGGGTCTCAGTGTCAGTAGACTCACTTTCTTCTTCCTTAATGGTTCATGGCTATGGATTTAACGTTCTTTGGTTGAGAAATGGTGAGTTCATAGGTTTGGAGGGATCCTACGAGTTCCTCAATCTTAACTTCATCTAAGTCCTTACTTTCTTCAATAACAGTGATCTTAGGTCTAAACCTATCAGGTAGGGATCTAAGGACTTTTCGAACTATCTTAGACTCGGGGATCTTCTCACCTAGGTTACTCAAGTTAACTATATCATTAAACTTCGCATAGAATTCATTGAAAACTATTTGATTGAATATTCCTTATACATTGTCAAATGTTCAATCAATCAATTACACCAATCATATGTTATAGCTTCATTCATTCCCTAAATTAGTTCATTAATTACTGGGGACCACATGCAAGATAGATTTATGATGACCTGCTGGAGCCGACCTTATCAACCAATCAAAATATGCCATTAACGTACCTTCTCAGCTCGGTACTGTAGCCGATAAGACAAGAACATGATGTATACATGCCTATCCATTCCTATAAAAAGGAGGAAGGTATCCTCAAGAAGAAAAAAAAGGAAACAACATTTCATACTTAAAATATCTCCTTTGGGAAAAGTAGAAAAGACTTGTAGTTTACTCTTGTAATTTACAAGTCATTACCAGTGAAAATCCTCATTTACATTCTAAGTTGGCTTGAATTTTGTTTATACAATTTTCGATGTCGATAGTTTGGCGCTAGAGGAAATACCATCTCTCCATAAAATCCACGAAGAAATACCATTATGGATGATTTTTCAGCATTTGGAAATCAATCCCACACTCGTCCTGAACAAACCAGCAATCCACAAAATGTTGGAAGAAGAAGAGGTCAAAACGAAGCTGCTGACCCCCAAATGACCATCATGAGAGAAGTTATTGAGAGGTTGAAAAACGCAGTCAACAGATTGGAATGAAACCAAACTCATGTTCTTCCACTCGAAACCGAGGTGTAGTCCCCACATAGGGAAAAAACTAGACGACCTCCCACTAGAAGAGCTCTCCATTTTTCAGGATATGAATTCTCCAAAAGCCGAGCTAAAGTTGTATGTGCTGCAACACTTAGATAAATTTCCTAGCAAGGAAATCAGCCAAGCCTTACTCATTAGCAAGTCGAGCTGAGGTTGCATGTGCTGCAACACTTAGATGAATTTCCTAGCAAGGAAATCATTCAAGCCTTGTTCATGCAAGTCGAGCTGAGGTTGCATGTACTGCAAAACTTGACACCTGTTCAAGACATTTATTGCTGTAATAATTGTAAAAATAGAAAAACGAGTCAACTGTGTTCAAGGTCAGTCCGTTACTAAGGCGAGCACTGACTGGGGGTAACTGTTGATATCCGACTTGCGACGTCATTAAATACAGTTTGTTATATGCATTAAGCTTATGCTAATTTAAGGTTGGGTATTTGAGGTCAGCTCGTACTAACGACAGCCGTTATTGAGGAGACATAATGATTGGAGATTCCTTACACATTGTCAAATGTCCAATCAATCAATTACATTTAGATAGGCTCATGACAGCACATCCTAATTCTACCAATCATATGTTATAGTTTCATTCCCTAAATTAGTTCATTAATTACTGGGGGGCATAAGCAAGATAGATTCACGATGACCTGCTAGAGCCGACCTTATCAACCAATCAAAATATGTCATTAACGTACCTTCTCAGCTCGATACTGTAGCTGATAAGACAAGAACATGATGTATAAATGCCTATCCCTTCCTATAAAAAGGAAGAAGGTATCCTCAAGAAGAAAAAAGGGGGAACAACATTTTATACTTCAAATATCTCATTTGGGAAAAGTGGAAAAGACTTGTAGTTTACTCTTGTAATTTACAAGTNAGACAAGAACATGATGTATAAATGCCTATCCCTTCCTATAAAAAGGAAGAAGGTATCCTCAAGAAGAAAAAAGGGGGAACAACATTTTATACTTCAAATATCTCATTTGGGAAAAGTGGAAAAGACTTGTAGTTTACTCTTGTAATTTACAAGTCATTACCGGTGAAAATCCTCATTTACATTCTAAGTTGGCTTGAATTTTGTCTATACAATTTTCGACGTCAACAATAATTAATTAGCAACAAGTCACTATTAATTATCCCTAGATGGTTAATCAAACAGTCCAATTTTTCTTATGTTGAAATACCGCAGTTATATGAAAGCAATAAACAAACACAAGGAATAATCACAGAGAAATTCCAACTGGGTAAAAACTCTGGGCACTTTGCCAGTCAACAATCCACTATAAGCGAATTAGAACTTATAATCCGCTAGACTTGACTACCACTAGTACCTTCTGACATCCTGACTGCAATTCCCACAGCTCTTCTGGATTTCGTGCGCTTGCACCAACTCCCAGCTGAAGTTCTCAAATCCCTCATTGATTGCGCGTTCCTGCACCAACTCCCGATTTTATGAATTCGTTACTGTTTCTACTGCTCGAGCCAAGTCATGGCGACAGTCTAGCGAAATTGTTTCCTTCTTTTCCAATCTCGAACCCTAGACCTAATAAAATTTAATTTCTACTATTTGTAACTACCTCTTTGACTTTTACAATATATTAAATAAAGTCTTTTTTGTTCACAGACATGCCAATTAGATAAAAAAAACCTAACACTTTTGAATAGTTACAAAATAAATCATTATGCATGAACCGGTCAGGATTGTTTTGCTTCAGGTTGTAAAAATTCTGGCTATTCACAGGCCTATTTATAGACAATAAGGAAAATCCATCAGGTTTGGGGGCCTCAATGGTGGACAGTGGAGCAAATCCTTCCTGTTTGAGGACTGGGACCTTTATCATAACTGATCTCCTTCATTTCTCTCCTCTAATTACAGCAAATACCTCATTAAGAGGTGGTAGTTCTTCTTTTCCCAAGACTTGGACTTGAACTTGATCAAATTCCATGTTTAATCCTACTAAAAACTCATAGATCCTTTCTCCTTTTATGAACTTAAATAATAAAGAGGCATCATCACTGCACTTCATCTTAATGTTATGATAGTAATCAAGTTCAAACCATAAGGTATTCAAAGTCTTGTAATAATCAGGGACAGACAGATTGCCTTGCTTAGTTGAATGAATCTTAGTCTTTATTTCAAAGACTAAAGTAGCGTCCTTTGCTTTGGAATATGTCCGCTTCACAGTTTCCCTGATCTTCTTTGCAGTTGTCAAGAACATGTAATTTCCACTTACTTCTAGATGCATTGAATCCAATAGCCGTAACATGATTAAGGAATCTTCAACGTCCCATGCCTCGTATTTGGGATCGGCCTTGTCTGGTGCTAGTTCAAGCAAGTGCTAAAGTTTTCCTTTTCCCTTGAGTTTCGTGCGAACCACTTGAGACCAGATCATGTAATTCCTTCCGTTAAGGCGATAGGCCACTTGAATACTTTCGAGTTCATTTAAATGGACTCATGTAATAGTCTCGAAAGATACAATAACTTTGGAAGAGTTAGATATGGAAGATGTGGTAATGATTTTTATTTTTTATTTTTATTGAAAATAATAGATGTGTTAGAATTTGGGTGTGAGCCGGATTTCTTGTTGAAATAATTGAAGAATTCTAATTGAAGTGCACAATAACAAGAATTCAGTTTGGAATACAATTGGAGTCTTATGTTAAGTTAAAGTTCTATTTTGGAAACCCATTAGGAGTTGAAAATTGGTATTGGACTTGAAGAAGAGTTCGGGATGAAGAAAACAACTAGGAACGACAAAAAAAAAAGTAATGAGAGGGGCAAAAAGCCCGGCGTCGGTGCCCCTGTTCGGATTTTTCACGTTTTCCCGGAGGTGGCGCCATGGCACCACCTACACCTGTTCCGAATTTTTCACATTTTTCTCTCTTTTTTTCATTTTGGACTCGATTTTTTGGCATCCTACTTCATCAACAACTCTATTATGAGGGTTTGAACGTCCCCTACATGTTCCTTATAAATATTAGACTCTTTTATACAATTTTATGATATGGGAATAGAGTGAGAAAAGTGATTACTAGCTTTAGGATCATTCTAATATTTCTCTATCTTCATTATTTGTGGTGCAATAAAATTTCATAATTCATCTGCCATATTTTCTTGTCTTCTTTTATTCTTTTTCTTGCGATCATATACTTCATATTTTCCCATATAACTTCAACATCTCAATTTGGTGGTTGGTTTCATATCAAGTGGTATCGAGTGATACGTGATCCTTGAATTCCCAACAATTGGTATCAGAGATTCTGGGAATAATTAACACAATAAGTGGTATCAGAGCCTGGGTTCAACAGTTCCGCAAGAGCGTAGTGCTTGATTTGTAAGAGGTTTTTGTTCGTGATGGCTTCCATGAATTGTGACATTCCACTTTTGGATCGGAGCACTAGATTTTTGCTATGGTAGGTTAAAATACGTGCAGTACTCACACAACAGGATTTGGATGATACATTGCTGGGAATTGACAAGATGCCCGCAACATTGACCGCGGAGGAGAAATTACAGATAAATTACAGAAGGATAAGAAGGCAGCTTCTCACATTTATCTTCATCTATCGAATACCATTCTTCAGGACGTTTTGAAGAAGGGTTCAGCAACTGCTTTATGGTTGAAGTTGGAACAATTGTGTATGACTAAAAGTCTTACAAGCAAGTTGCATCTCAAGTAGCGTTTATACTCTCATCGAATAATAGAAGGAAGATAATTGGAAGATCACTGGCTGTATTTAAAAATATCATCGCTGATTTGAAAACTTTGGAAGTAAAATATGTTGAAGAAGATTTAGCCTTGATCCTATTGTATTCGTTGCGCGCTTCATTTTCTTCATTTAGAGACGCGATCTTGTATAGTCGTGATACTCTCACCATAAAGGAGGTGTATGATGCTTTGTTTTCAAAAACAGAAGATGAAGCATCTAGTGTTTGAGGCCATAGATGGAGAACATCTTGTTACTCATGGTAGTTCTGGAAGAAGCAGATTGAAGTCTAAGTTCAGTAATCAGATTTGAAACTTTTGTAAGAAGAGAGGGTACATGAAAAAGGATTGCTACAAATTGCAGAATAAAGAAACGTTGGAAGCAATTAGAGACTTCAGGTGAAGCAGACCTTGTACATAACATTGTAAGTGAGGGAAATCTCTTGGCTATTTTTGACATCGAGTCTAAACCAGAGGAGGATTGGATTCTGGATTCAGCGTGTGTGTTTCATATGTGTCCTAATAAGGACTTGTTTACTACATATGAAGCCGTTTCCAAAGGTGTCGTGGTTATGTAAAACAACACACTTTGTCGAGTTGTTGGAATATTCAAAAGGTTATGAATTCTTTGGTGAAGGTGAAGGTGAAGTTTTGAAGGTTTGTAAGGGTGTCGAGGTTGTATTGGAGGGACAGAAAATGTCTCGGTTATACATCTTGCAGAGGTGTGCAGAATCTAGAATGGTCAATCAACACAGGTTCAGTACCATGGTGGACATTCAGTTTGGTACAATACCTTTAGAAGCTCGTAAAAGGTCGAATTTGAAAAATACTGCTCAGTTGAGTTCAAAAGATACGGATAATGCCACGTTGCCACCATCACCTACGGTTCCATTATATTTTATTGCTAGGGACGGATCTAGTGGAAAAAGGTATGTGGATGCTGATTCTATTGAGCATGCTTTCAGTAATAGAATGTGTATAATCTAGCAAGGGGCCTTCTTTAAAAACATTTTGATTTGATTCTGCTTTAGGGTGTGTTACAACCCAATTGGTGAATTTTAAAATCATTATGATTTTTTGAAAATCTGAGGTAATTCTGTAGAGTAGTGTTTGAATTCATTGGAAAATGTGGAGTATTCTGCGTTTGGTTGAAGAAATCAGTTTCGATTATTGTTGAAGAGTCAATTCATTCATTGTAGACAAATTTTCTTCTCCAAGTAGAGAAAATTTTGGAGCTTTGTTCGTTGCAGTTGAAGTCGTGTTAAGGTGGAGATTGTTATAATTAGGTTATGGCCCGAATTCCTTGTTGAAGCAATTAAAGAATTCTAATTGAAGTGCACATTAAGAATAATTCAGTTTTGAATGATATTGGAGTCATTTGTCAAGTTGAAAAACTATTTTAGAAGCCATTGAGAGTTGGAAATTGGTATTGGACTTGAAGAAGAGTTCGGGATGAAGAAAACAATTTGGAGTGAAAAGAAAAAAAAAAGAGGAAGGAGAGGGACAGAACACCCCATGACGCAACGCCGTGCATGGGGCGCCGCCCCTGTTCGAATTTTACCCTAGGCGTCGGGGCGACGTAGCACCGACCCCTATGCCAGGGCGCCCGGAGGTGGCGCCGCATATGTTCCGAATTTTTCGTGTTTTTTCTCTCCTTTTTCATTTTGAACTCAATTTTTTGGCATCCTACTTCATCAACAACTCTATTGAGAGGGTTTAGACGTCCCCTACATGCTCCATATAAATATTAGACTCTTTTATACAATTTTATGATGTGAGAATAGAGTGAGAAAAGTGATTACTAGCTTAATCATTATAATATTTCTCCATCTTCATTATTTGTAGTGCAATAAAATCTCATAATTCATCTACCATATTTTCTTGTCTTCTTTTATTCTTTTTTGCTTGCGATCATATACTTCATATTTTTTCATATAACTTCAATATCTCAATTTGGTGATTGGTTTCATATCAAGTGGTATTGAGCGATACGTGATCCTTGAATTTTCAACAATTGGTATTAGAGATTTTGGGCATAATTAACACAACAAGATGATTTTTTGAGAAAACTAGAGATGATAGAACAATTACAGAGATGATAGCTGATGAAGGTCATTATAAAAAAACAAAACATTTGAAGGATAGATTGATAACCCTAGCTCTGATACCATAAAGAAATTCTGGAGAAAATTATGTCATACATTTTCATTAATAATTGATAGATTTATATACAAACTAAGTACATTACATGTCTAGGTACGTTCCTAAAATTAAGTAATCATATAACTACTAGATAAAATAATTACAAATTGTACAAATTAATTCCAAGATTAATGTATTGTACTATATTTAGAATTCTAGAACTAGAAAGTTTGACTTTCGCCAACAATTTTGTTACGTAATTTTTATTACGTGCTTTTAATATTTTACTACTGATCGAGTTATCTATGATTATAGTTTTTCCGAAAAATGATTAGTTCAATTGAGCAAACTAGTGAAGCAATTGGAAAAAAATATGTCTAATTCGTTTGTTGTTCTACCTTACTACGTTAAATTTGGTTAAACTTTTGTATGAAGATTCGCCACATACAAAAGTAAACGCTACTAACAAAAATATCCAATTAACGATTGAAGCGTAGAAAAATGATGACTTCTTATGCCGGAATTACATTGTCAACTAGTTAGATAACACATTGTACAATGTGTATTTTTCAGAAGACAGCTAAAAAGTAGTGGGAATCTTTTGATAAAAAAATTGAAGGCAGAAGATTGTGGGACAAAGAAATTCATCGCTAAATTTTTGGAAGAGATGATAATATTTGTTCATGATATTGGGACGGAATGCATGAAATTGAGTGAATCTTTCCAGATTGCTACTATGATAAAGAAACTATCTCCAGCAAAAGTGCGAAGAGATATCAATGGAGGGTCTAATTGGTCAACTTTGCATTGAGAAGACAACATGGCTGCAAGAAAATAATATAAAATTTTTTTTCCTTTGTATAGAATATGGAAGCAAATGCCAACAAGATAGAAGACTCTGGATCTAAAAGTAAAAAGAGAAAGCATCATCGCTCATCCAAAGATAACGGAAAGGGAAATGATACAAAAAGGTTCAAAGGAGATTGTTATATTTGTGGGAAGTCAGGTAATTGAGATACATATTATTGCAGTAAAAATAATGATGCACAAAAGGATGAATCTTTCCCAGGCCAACATAATTGAAATAGACAACGTATCCATAGACATCGCTAATAGCAACCTATCTACAATTAGTTGAAATGCAAGAAAGGAAATGATAATTTAGCTCAACTTGATTCATTCATTATCAATGTGGTATAAATAATTACAAAGGAAGATTCTAGAGACTACAAAGACTTTGTTAGCTCCTAATTTTAAGGAGAGTTTTGGAATAAAAATACAACAGAAAGTTAGTGCTAGCATTGTACGAAATACGGAAGAATTGCCAGCACGGAAATCAGTTGGAGTTAGTGGCTGGAAGGTACTAACTCCATGCTGGATGGAGCTACTCTAGCTCCATGCTGGATGGAGCTAGCCGCTAACTCCATTCTAGATGGAGCTAGCCGCTCTAGCTCCATGCTGGATGGAGCTAGCCAACCGAGCTCCATCCTGAATGGAGCTAGCCATCATTCTTAATATCTCCCTTGCTCCATTCTGGATGGAGTTAGCCGCTCTAGCTCCATGCTGGATGGAGCTAGCCATCATTCTTAATATCCCCCTTTAAGCTAGATGGCAAGGAAGTGACTCCAAGCTTGTCTTTCAAAAAAAAAGGAACCTTGAGTGAGTGAGGTCTCTTGTTAAGAGATCTGCTATTTGATCAGAGGAAGGCACGTATTTGACTTCTAATTCTTTGCCAAGCACTTTATCCCTGATGAAATGAATGTCTAATTCAATGTGCTTTGTTCGCGCATGGTATACTGGGTTGGCTGCCAAAGCACTAGGGCTCATATTGTCACACCACATGACTGGGATGGATGATTGTGATAATTCAAGTTCTTTGAAAAGTGATTGGATCCAAGCTATCTCTGAGGCTGCTGAGGCAAGTGTTCTGTACTCTGATTCTGTACTTGATCTAGCAACTACATGTTGCTTCTTTGAAGACTAGGCAACCAAATTTTCTCCTAAGTAAATACAATAGCCTACAGTTGATCGTCTGTCATCTGGGTAGGATGCCCAATCAGCATCTGAATATCCTGTTAAGTCTAATGTTTCACTTTTTTGTATCCACAGCCCTTGATCTATTGTTCCCTTTAAATACCTAAGTACTCTTTTCAAGGCTTGCCAGTAAATTGAAGTTGGAAACTGCAGAAACTGACTTAATTTATTTATAGCAAATGTGATGTCTGGCCTAGTATCTGTGAGGTATTGCAGAGCTCCTATAGCACTTCTGTAGATTGAAGGGTTTTTCAGTGGTTCTCCTTCAGCCTTTGACATGGTTTTGCCTGCTTGAATTGGAGTTGGACATGGCTTCAAATTTTGTAATTCAAACTTTTTGAGAAACTCAGCAATATACCTTGCTTGAGTTAAATGGAGACCTAAGTTATGCCACAGCACTTCAATTCCCAGAAAGCAGTGAAGTTGCCCCATATCTTTGAGTGCAAACCTTTGATTCAATTCATTTATGAACCTTTGCAACAAACCTGCATCATTTTTGGTTACTACAATGCCATCAACATATATGAGTGCAAATATGATTTGATTTTCATTTTTGAAGTAGAACAAGGAAGTGTCAGCAACTGATTGCTTGAACTTCCAATTCACCAGTGTTGACTTGGGTTTTGACTAGGATCAATGGATAGGATGTTGCAGCAGTGTTTATTCGAGACAGTAGACATCTAGGATTGACTCTGGTATTATAGTGAGGGAAATCCAATTGATACAATCCTTCCTTAAGCCTCCATTGCAGCACCACTTCCCTCGTTAGCTTGTCCTTGACAAAACAACAATTAGAATGAAATTCCATGTAAACCTGATTATCAGAGGTTAATTGTGACACACTGATGAGGTTTTTCTTGATTTCAGGTACATACAAATTAGCACGAGTGATTTACTGTTTAAAGTAGGCAGATGAGTTATGCCAAAATGTGTAATATGCAGTCTGTTTCCATTACCTACCATAATTTCTTACTTACCAGCATATTCAGTAGCTGAAGTGAGGTTTTGCTTATCTGCAGTAATATGGTTGCTGGCACCAGTATCAGCAAACCAGGCTGGGTCATTCAGAGTGCTGGGAGAAAGCAATATAGGCTGTTGGTGCTACTGGTGAGGGATTGTAGTTGAACCTCTGATTTGGTGGAGCTCTAATTGTATCTTTCATCAAATCTGAAGTTGCAGATGTTGGCCTTGTGTCCTGTATTTCTACACACTTGGCAAGTAGGTCTATCACCTCCATTAAAATAGCCTCCTCTATTTCTTCATCTTTTTCCAACTCTGAAATAGTTAGAGGATCTTCCAATGGTGACTGGACTGTGAGTTCTAAAGTGAGGATAGTTTGAGCCATATCTTTGAGTTAAGTTATCTGAGGTATGATCAAGACTAATTCCAGCCATTTCATTTCTTATTGTTGTAAGATGTTCCAGCCTACTTTCATAGGTCATTAGTGTTGATTGCAGCTCACCCCAAGTAATGTTTTCTCTGTTGTGAATTTGAACAACAATGGGAGTGTATTCTTCATCTAAGCCTGCTAGGACCTGAATAACCAAATCAGAATAGAGAATAGGTTTCCCAGCAATTTCCAAGTTGTCTGCCAGCATCTTTATTTTGTTCAGGTATTGATCAATACTCAGGCTGCCTTTCCTTGCCTTTTGAAGTTCACCGGTGAGAAAGATGATTCGAGATCTGTTTTGAACCCCATAACTTTCCTTCACAGCTGTCCATAGTTCATTTGAGGTTTTTGCACTCTTAACTCTCATAGCAATATCTGGAGTCATAGAGGAGTAGAGCCATCCCATGAGCAATTGGTCTGTAGACATCCATTGGTTATATTTTGAATTTCCTGTCATTTCGATGTTGGTTCCACTTTCACCAGCAACTTGGGTTCCAATGAACTCTGGAGGACACGGCTTTGTCCCCAGGATGTAGCCTTCGAGGCTATGTCCACGAATAGTAGGCAGTATCATGTTCTGCCATAGTAAGAAATTATTTTTGTCAAGCTTGACTGATACAACTTGAGTTAGATTAACACCAAATGGCGAGAGGTTTGGGCTTCCTTGCATTGAAGCAGAGTTGCTGCTGGATAGGGATGCAGGAGCTGAGTTTCCTTCTGTGTTTTGTGGAGCATTGCTGGCGTTTGCCATTGAGGGCTCTGATACCAAGTTGAAATGCAAGAAAGGAAATGATAATTAGCTCAACTTGATTCATTCATTATCAATGTGGTATAAATAATTACAAAGGAAGATTCTAGAGACTACAAAGAGTTTGTTAGCTCCTGATTTTAAGGAGAGTGTTGGAATAAAAATACAACAAAAAGTTAGTGCTAGCATTGTACGAAATACAGAAGAATTGCCAGCAAGGAAATCAGTTGGAGTTATTGGCTGGAAGGAGCTAGCCACTAACTCCATGCTGGATGGAGCTAGCCGCTAACTCCATTCTGGATGGAGCTAGCCATCATTCTTAATACAGTTACATCTGAAGTTAACTTTGTTTCAAATGCCATGGATTGGTGGGTGGATACAATAGCAACTCATCATTTGTATAGATAAAAGTTTATTGGTCGAGTACAAGAAGATGGATCATGACAAATCTCTATATGGGCAACTCAACTTCATCCAAAATTGTAGGAATTTGAAAAGTCATTCTGAAATCTTACTTATGGAAAAGAGTTAACACTGAACACTGTTGTGCATATCCCAGAAATTATGAAGAATTTGATTTCAGGTTCTAAATTCAATAAGAAGAGATTCAAGATGGTGTTTGAGTATGATAAATTTGTACTTACTAAAGGAGGCATGCATGTTGGGAAAGGGGTATTTACTTCATGATCTGTTTAATGCTAATGTTGTCGTAGTTGACAATTAGTCCACATTTGTGTATCTACAAGTCATTAATAAAATTGACTCTTCTATTTACTTGTTTGAGTTCTCCTTTTTGTTGCATAATAGATTAGGACATGTTAATCCTACTTCTTTAAGGAAATTGGTAAGTTCGGATCTTATACCTAAACTTGAAACAGAAAATGAACATAAATGTTAGATTTGTGTTGAAGCAAAATTTATTAAAAAAAAAAAACCTTTCAATTTAATTAAAAGAAGTAGTGAACCTTTAGGGTTGATACATAGTAATATATATTATTTGAAATTTGTTTAAACTCGAGGTGGTAAAAAATAGTTTAGCATAATTATAGATGACCATAGTAGATATTACTATATATACTTTTTAAGTAGCAAAGACGAGGAATTGAATACATTTGTCACTTACAAAAAATGAAGTTGAAAATAAATTTGACAAGAGGATCAAGGTGCTAAGATCTTTATGCGGTGAATATGACGCGTCAATGTTTGATAAATTATGTGCTAAGGTAGCTATTATTAACCAAATAAACAAAATGGAGTTATTGAGAAGAAAAATAGAACTTTAAAAGAGATTATTAACGCTATACAAAAAATAGCTCTGGCATACTAAAGAGCTTGTGGAAGAAAGCAATTTTGACTACTAACATTATCCTAAATATAGTTCCTTATAAAAAAAAAACTAGTTCAGTACCTTATGAATTATGAAAAAATAGAATACCTTTCTACGAATACTTAGAAGTGTCGGGGGCTTAGCAAAGGTGGCTATTGCACACCTTTGCTAAGGCATACTAAAGAGCTTGTGGAAGAAAGCAATTTTGACTACTAACATTATCCTAAATATAGTTCCTTATAAAAAAACTAGTTTAGTACCTTATGAATTATGAAAAAATAGAATACCTTTCTACGAATACTTAGAAGTGTCGGGGGCTTAGCAAAGGTGCCTATTGCACACCCCAAAAGGATCAAGTCCCAAAATTGTTTATTACATTTTCAATTGCAAATAGTACATATTAAAGAGTCATGATTTTTCAAATTTTGTGCTACCGTTAAAAAATGCGTATAACAAAAAGT
The DNA here is from genome assembly GCA_903798405.1 of Fraxinus platypoda. NCBI lineage: Eukaryota > Viridiplantae > Streptophyta > Magnoliopsida > Lamiales > Oleaceae > Fraxinus > Fraxinus platypoda. Next base: position 1,913 of record CAIGRT010081207.1, on the reverse strand, counting down.
CATGACCCTTTAATAAATTGAATCCATTTCATTCCATTTTGTTCACACCAAATCAATTAAATAGAAATTAATATCTCATTCTCCCACACTCCAAAATATTTTTTTCTTTTTATTTTACTAAAATAAAATTTCATTCGAGCGTTTTAGTTCAAATCTATTTTGTTCAAGAAGAATAGTGTCAACATATTAGTTCAACTGCAAGGTTAATTTAGTGCAATGCCGATTTTGCAATAAGCATTATATTTTGGAAGACGAGCGTGCAATAATATGTTGGCACCAATGCACGGACAAAATCTGTCTTAAGAAGATTTTCTATAATACTTGTTGGGAAGCAGGATAAGAATTATCAAAAAATTAAAATTTTTCTTTAATTCATAACAATAAGATGGTCTAGACGTTCATATTTATGTTATATCAAAAATAAATGTTTTTAAGTTTTACCTAAATTTGATGATTAATTCTTGAATTGGATCTAAATCACGAAACTTACTACTTTTTAGATCACGAGCTTCCAACTTTTAATTCTTATAAATTTATGCTACAAACATTCAAGTTTTCTATGGAATTCTATGACGTTAAGACTACACTAGTTAGTAGATACCTCCTTTTCATTAAATCAAGAAAATAATTCTTGATTGGACAAATGAAGAAAATAATAAAATAATTTTTCTCTATTTTTCTCTCTCCAAACTTAAACGTTTGTGGAAGAATTGTTGTATTTTGTTGTTATGTTCTGTAGGATTTCTTGGTTCCATCTAGCCTCTATTTATAGAGATACAATAATTTCAATTCATTTACAATAAAAACTCTAACTATAGTCTAAATGGGAGTCTCAATTGAAATCCAAATAAGAGTTTCAATTAAAATTCAAATCAAATTAGTCAATATCTTATTTAATTATACGTGTAGTTCTAGAACTTTAGTTACAATTATAATTAAGTTCACAACTTTTATAGCAATTACCACTAAGCCTAAAACATTTATAATAGTTTTAATTAAGTCCCAATACATTATAGAGCTAGCATAGCGACCTGATCGAATATATATCATCCAGATTCCAATAATTAGATCATGTCGAGTCGATCCTAGAACACACAATATAATTATTTGTCTTTGTTTCGTCCACTAAAAACAAAAACCTATACTTTCTGAATATATAGGATTACAGAATCTAATAAATATGTAACGTTTTATTGTCTCAGTCCAGGATTCAACAATTAAGTAAAGCCTCCGTGACCGTTTTAATCATCTAATTATTCTCATTAACTTAAGTACCCTTTTAATGATCTTGTGAACTAATCACAAATGTCAAAATTTAGTCATTGCTAAACAATGAGCTCAGATTTTAGTGTTTAACGGATAACAATTAAGTAGTCAATCTCTATCCATTTTCAAGACAACAATTTGCAACACGAATCCATGTTCTCTACTTTCCTCATTCTCAAATTCCCAACTCATCAAATCAAATTGATCTCACTCGTTGACAAATCAAATAACCATTGAAGTCAATAAAAAATATACATAACTCTATCAAGGTATTTAAATGAAATACTCGGTGATCAAGTGAATTTAATTCACCACACGATCATATTATAGAATCAAACTCAACACATGATCAGTTCAATACACTTCAAGTATACTGGTGTCACTTCTAACTATTTCCGCAAATCCAAATAGTAAATTTGTCAACACTACAATTGTAACACCCCAAAAACTTTAACCCATTTAAAGGAATAAAGGGGGTCTAATTTTATGAATTTAGAGTGTGTTTGGTATGGATTTTTGGGGGAAGAATTGATTTTTGTATAGTGTTATGATGGGAAATGTATGGTTGAAAAAGAAAAAAAAAGTATTGATGTGATGGAAAATATTATTTTATTGAAGAATGTGTGGTTGAAAATGAGAATTGATTT
>CAIGRT010081203.1:0-18913 GCA_903798405.1 Fraxinus platypoda | reverse complement strand
TTGGTTATAGATTCCAACTGAAAAATGGTTGACCATACCAGCAACTAACCAAATCCTCTTGCAACAGATTCTCTTTCAATAGCTTTTGCAATGGCTAAGGAATCTTCAAGGAATCATTTCTCTACAATCTCTACCTTGATTCTTGAAGAGACTTTACGAACCTTCAGGTTCAGAATAAGAGAAACCTTCCTCCAAGTCTTCATCTTCCTCTCCATTCTTATCAGCCTCTACCTGCTTATATGCCTTCTTTAGAATTTCAGCTTCGTTTGATGCATCCATGTCTGATTCACCTTTCAAAGCTTCATCCAACTTAAGATTATCAAGGTGTGTCATCGTCCCTTTCCTTCACAGCTTGAAGTCGTTCTTACCATCAAATTTTCAATTTCAAACTTAGATGTAGACATTGTGAGAGCAAGAATCTGGCCAGGAAACTTCTTTCACGCGTTGTGTACAAACAGCTATCAAGAAAAATTTTATAAGGAACCTTCAGACCTCTTTCGATTTTTCTCTGCAGATTGGAAGCCCGGCTGTGATACCACTTGTTGGGGATTTATCTTCCCCCTCCCAGCTCCAAAATCAATCCAAGAATCACAGAAGAAAAGTTGCACCAGCAGAAGGATAGAAACCAGAACAGAAAGAAACTCAAGAAGAAAAACCAGCAATAAAGAATTTGTAACAAGAAGAAAAACCTCTTCCTCAAGCTTCTTATTAACCAAGAAAACTTAACATTCAATTACATGAATCAGTAGAAAGAATTTCCAGATTAGTTCTCCCCAATCTATACTTCCTACTTCAGAATTCTACAACTCCAGAATTCTATTTTTCAGAGAAATAATATCCTATCTCTCTCAAGCTATTTGCTTCAGAATTCTCTACCGAATTCTCTCATCTAGAGCTCCTTTATTTTTGTCTCTATCTTGAGCTCTACATCTGTAATTTTCGAGCTGCTCTACAACTCCTTTATTTCTTCAGTCCTAATCACTATTTATAGACCTAAAAGGAGCCTCATTTCAGTTACAAACTAACCAACTAACATAGGCTCCAATTGGTTATAGATTCCAACTGAAAAACGGTTGACCAGACCAGCAACTAACCAGATCCTCTTGCAACAGATTCTCTTCCAACAGCTTTTGCAATGGCTAAGGAATCTTCAAGGAATCATTTATCTACAGAATATTCTATATCCTATTCGGGTTCAAATAGCAGAGTAGGCGGTGGATGTTTCTATTGCTATTGCCTAACTGATTAGCTTGATATCGTCTGAGCGTCCCAACGGCTTTGTCAAGGTATTTTACACTCGAACAGCACTAATTGAGGATATAGTTGCATGGGATCCTTTTGGGATTTTAATTTCATGGCTGAATATAAGTGACTCAACTTGGGCTTTGATATGTTCATAACGTATTGCGAGGAGCAAAATTATTTTATAGAAAATTGCATAATTAAGTAAATTATCGATTTTCTCTCACGAGCAATCCAGTAGTACTTTGTTAAACGACAGAACTGGAAATAAGGAAAAAAAAGAAGAAGCAAAGCATATGTAATAATCTTATAAAATTCATTTTTGTTTCTAAACTTTAAACTTTCATATCAGATGTAGAATATACTGTAGGATAGGAGCATTATCAGTTGTTCTCACTTGGGCCCTTGTAAGGATATGACAGTTTCAAAGGCCCCGGCTAGTGCTCTCACCTTGTTTCTTCTCTGTTCACGAAGTTTGCTTGCAGTCTCCTCGATTACATCATTAGAAACCGCAGAATTCTTCTTCCCTTGAGTGCTTTGTTGTTCAGGCGCTGCATTTTCTGCCTCTTGTTTCACTTCCTTGGCTACTTCTTGATCTTTTGTTCCCTCGGAATCTAATGTTTCACCAACAACGATCACCTTTTCTTTCTCATCCAACGCTTTTGCTCCTTCTGCTTCATTCTCTTCAGCCTCGACTTGGTGAATATCTGTGACACTTCCATTCAACTGAGTCTCGTTTTCCTCCTCTGCATTGTGTTTGTCAGGTTCTTTCATCTCAACATAAGCTGAGGCATCCTGGTGTTCTGAAACTGTAGAATACTCAACAAGCTCGTCATCCTTACTGCTCTCCAGTTGAACTTGCCTTACTGGTTCCATATCTTCCAACACCAACAGTTGAACTTGCCTTACAGGTTCCATATCTTCCAACGCCAAAACTTCATATCCCATTTCATTTTTGCTTCCAGCATATATATTCTCTTCTTCAGCTTCCATAAATGAAAATTGTTCTTCTTGTAGTGTTTCGAGCTGTGGAACTTCAGATATATCAGGAGTTATGACTCTCTCAGGAGAGTCGGTGGTTTGTTCCTTCTTTGTTGATGCACCAATCTCAGTGTCTTGCTTCTTACTAATAGTACTGCTCTTCTTTACAGTACTTCCAGATCTAGCATACAAAGGCCAGTGTTTTCCACCATCCTTTGTTGATTTCAACAATTTATCTGGAACAGATTTTTGTGCTTTGGTGGTTTTACCCGAAAAAGATGAAGATCGTAGCGTGGGATTAGATGAATTGCGTGTTTTTGGTGTACGAGAAGGTGATGATGATCCAGCCTTGTCCAAGGATTTTGTACTCGTAAGATTTAGCTTTTTAGAAGCGTCGCTTGAAACTTGTTTCTTGACGAGTTGCTTTGAAACATTTGGACTTGAACTCAAAGTCGGCTTGAGATAATTTGGAATATGTTTTTCTGATGCAGGTGGATCGGGAGGATCCCTCGGTCTGGTGAGGCTCAGACGACGATTCTTCTGTGTGGTGCTCCCATGAAGCTGATGTGAAGCCGTCCCCTTTTTCTCATTTCCAGGTGCACTCTCTCGTCCTCTTGTTGCCATTTACAACTATTAATTTAGCACCTGCATTTAGGAAACATATGCAACATAAACATCGGTAGTCTCCATCCGTGTTACACATTAGACTGAATAGATCTGTAGAAGATAAGTTACAAATTTTGTCGCATACCTCTACTCCTAGCTCCGAGCATATCTAAATGAAAGGTAGAAAATGACTTCTTGTAAAATATATTAATATTAAAATACAAGAAAAGTCAATAGTATTGAATTATAATATCAAGATTACTTTCATTTCAAAGATTGCAGGCTGCCAAAACGAAAAATACAAATTAAGACATTTTAATTGGTCCAAGCATTTTTTCCTAGTTTCATTCGATAAATTCGATGAAGTTACTTCGTTCTTTATTGTTATTTCGTGTATATTTTATTTGTTTCTTGTGAACATATTTGCGAGAGATGCCGAAAATTTTCTTCCCATGCGTTCATGTTCTACTCATGATGCAGGTATAAAGTGAGTTGAGTTAGAGACTGACGCCACCCACAATTACTTGTGAGGCTAATGTGTGCAAAAAAGTGAGTTTCATCAAGGCCGACATTGTGCCCGATGTTTTGCTTTTTCCTATTGATTTTCTAAAAATGAAAAATGCTTGCTTGACTCGGCCTTTAGAGGCTGGTTGGATGGCTGGCTGGCTTATACCCTACCTACATGCATGAGAGAGAGAGAGAGAGAGAACCTGGTACAATGCAAAAGAATGGAAGACTTCGCCATTGTTGAAGAATTCGAGAACAGAAGATAGTTGAATAGGTTGTCTTATACTAAAGAAGACGTGGTTGGCAACGAGACTGACTATTCGGCAATTTAAGGGTTTATTTGTTTGTTAAATGAGCGTAAAACATGCACAACCCAATATACCTATAGGAGTGGTGGAGAGCACATCTATCTAACAATTTCCTTATCATCCAAAACTATTTATTTGGTATGTTAGATACGACGGGGTATAAGACTGTCCAATCTATAAAATTGGACGGGTGTAATATGACATTTATCCTGTACTTGGTACAGCTAAAAATTAGAATTTTAGTACATTTTGATAAAAATTAATGAATTGTGTTATTGAAATGTTGATAAAAGTTGTGGACCCCATAAAATGTGAAATTAAAAATTAATTGTTGATTTTAACTTGAATTTTTATCATTTTTTAAAGCTACGCCAAATAGGGACCTAATGTGTCATAGATACTAAAAATTAAGGTAAACGATAGAACTTAAGAACGACATTTATTAGGAATTTGAAATAGAGCGTTTTCTTGTTTCCAATGTACAAAAAAGCATCTCATTCGTCGATTCATGCAAGGTATAGTCGTATCTAGAGGTGTAAATTTGGGCGATTGTGTCTTTGTTTGACATTGTCCATATCTTATCGATGGCCATTGTTTTGCCTATGCCTTCGTATATCCATCTTTTCATTAATTCAATATTCTATCAATTCAAGTCTTTTGTCTACACTAGGAATGTCATTTTTAAAATTTTCATTTTACACACATAATTATATATTTCTATCAACATTTTATATTCGTCTCTACTTAAAGTTTAACAGTAAAAGAAGGAAACAAACGTAAAAAAACAGAGACGTATGAATTCTTGAAATTTGTTAAATTGCAAAATTGTATAAAGCTATAACAACTTAAAAATCTATAAAGCAATTACTTGAAAATTGCTTGAAAATAAACTTATTCTCGAATTCATGCATACTTTGTATATTAAGCTGTAAATTCTGTATGAATTGGGTCATCTAGTCCTATGGTTCGTCCCAACTTTAGCTTGACACAACTTGGGATATGGGTTAGTCTACTTGGGAAAGACAAGTCGTTTGGTTTAGCTTAAGATAAAATAATTAAAATTATGGAATCCCATAACTCACATGTTGATGACATACTAAACTTTATATTTTGAATCATGCTATACGTACAGCAAGTTTTACATCATCATTTACACTGTACCACATGTTGACATCACATTGGACAGTTTTGAAAAACACACACTTTCCTGCCAACACTTTTTTTTAAAACAATAGAGTGTCAAGAATAATGTCAAATTTTTAATGTACATCCAGCATTGATTTTTTCTTTTTGTCAAGCCAAGCTAACTCAATAAAAACTCGTCGTGTGGGGTCCATGCATTAATTAAAAAATTAGTGAGACCTAATTATATATACCTTGAAACACCAAATCTTAACCTACTCAAATTCAATTAAAAAATGATTTTTTTTAAAATTCTTTTTTAGTGCAAATCATGTAAGATAGTGACATATTTATTTAAAAAATAATAAGAAAAAAAGGGCAAGTACTTGAATGGGTCAAGAGGGCCCAAGTGTTTCACTTGAAATTAGTTGGTTCCAATCCACAAAATATAGACAAATGCCAGACATTCATCATGGATACGGTATTTTGCGCCTTTTCCATTATTGGAGTTCCAAGTTTTTTTCAGGTTGTGTCGGGACAAATAACCTCATTTCTCTGCAGTGGCACATCATGCAATTTTTTACAGTGTCATCAAGAAATCGGACTACTCGGATTCGGAATGATCTATTTGGTAAAAAAATAGTTGCATCCGAATTAATCTGAAATGGTAACGGGATCGTGCTGAGCTTGATTGTCTAGCTCGACAACCCATGAGGACAGATCCAATTGGATTGATTATTAAAAAAATTACAAATAAATTACAAATAACTCGGTAGAACAAGATTTAACAAAGAGTATAAATTATAATTTCAATAAATTACAGTAACATGATCAACACGACAATTTAGAAAAAGGAACAGTATCAAAAAAAATACGTATACATTATATATTCAAAGGATTAAGTGGAAATGATGCACAGTGTATGTTACAATTATTGTAATTTATTAAAATTTGAAATTTGTCAAAAATCGTTGAAAATATAAATAAATTGTAAGTTTCGAATTTTTCTTTGAGAGCGTGTAAAAATTTTACTTTTGCAAACTTTTTAAAAAAATGAATTTTTTTTTTTTTTTTTTTTCAATTTTCACTCCATATTTCATCCATGTCTAAATGGCCGCCTTTCAAGTCAACTTTCTCTAGTTCATTGCACGAACAGCGGGTAGGTTGAGGGCATAAACTGGGCCCTGACTATGACATATGGGCCTAACCCAACAATCCTGAATCTCTCACCGTCCAAACTGGAAAAACATATCTAACGGTTGAAATCTACTTACTGTACACAACAGGCAGGACGGCAATTCAGCTGTAGTTTGTTATATTTGTTAAGCATTTGTTTGTGAAATTTATGGTTTTGTTTGCACTTTATTAACACATACACACGCTCTCTCTCTCCTCTTTCTCTCTCTAATAAAGGCTAAGGAGTAAGGCCCTTCTCGTATTGTGTAGTACTTGGAACTTTCGTCGAGGTAAAAAGAAAAAAGGAAACAAGAAAGATTTTAATTCTTTAGCTTTATTTTATTTTTATTTTTATTTTGTGATCAAAAACTTTGATTTTCTTGGTATTCTTGATTCATATCAGTTTCAGTATCTTCTTTAATTCGTATTTTCTGGGTTGTTTAGTTGATTGTAATATCAATCTATATATTGACTTCTTGAATTTTCTTGGTTGACAGTCCATATTCTGGAGTTTCTTTGATATGGGATCCTGTTTTTTTTTATTTTTAATTTCTTTAAACCAATCTGTTTTTAATTATTTGATCAACCCTGATTATGTTTTTGGGTGAATTTCATTCTTGTGAACTATTTCATAATATTTATTTATTTTTATTTCGATGCGTGCAGTGTGTTTGTTTCTTATTCAAGAGAGTGATTTGTGATGACTTAATTCTGATAAAAGTGTTGCTTAATGAATAAAAAGTGTGAAACAATCAAATAAGATAGAGTACAACTTTTCTTTCCTCAGTAAACAAAAAGAAAAAGAAAACTTGCCTCCAAAGAGGCTGAAATATTTTGAAATTATTCCCTTGGACTATACAATGCTTTTGTTTCTCATCTTCAGAGACTGTATAACTATGTTCTTGACGACCATGAACAATTAATCGTAAATTTGTACATAAATTTCCTCTTTAGAGACTATAAATTGTTTTTTTCCCTAGTATATAAGGTCTGAGAAATTAATTTCAGCGTGCTTTAATACATAGATATGTGTATTGACTTCTACAATTACTGGCTATGTATCTATTAGTATTTAAAACTTAGTTTTTGGCATAGTGTACAGTATAGTGTATGAACGGATATTATAACGGCTTATCAGTTGGTTGTTTTTGTGCTTCAAACTGAGATAACATGTCTTAACGTGGTCAAGAATGTGTTAAATGGTTTTATGCTATTGAAACTTTGTAAGTCATCCGGTTTCAGTAGCATGCATATCTATTTGATTCACTTTTCCTCTTCAGGCTTAAGCTTCATTAATTCCTTACTTTGAGCTAATGTATTAGGTTGCTCACATGTTACATTAACTTCATGCATCGGTTCATTTTATTAATTTAGAGATCACTAATAATGTTGAAAATAAATTAAGGAATCGTTTTGTCTATATTTGCAATCTCCATCATCGGTTCATTCTTTTTGGCGTTCAAGGAAAAATGCGTAAAAATGTATCTCATTACTGCATCGTGTTTTCTCTTCTTAACGAAGGCTTATATTAAGTCTTTGAAAGCTCAAAGTGTATGATTGTTGAAACAGGGTGAATATAACTATCCATGGATGCAAACTCGGGTAAAAGAGCTGCAGGCAGAGTAATTGCCCCTAGAAAAGGATCTAGTGTCAACTTGAAAGATAGAGCGAGTGACAGGGATCAAAATGCTCAGTTCTGTAATCGAATAGGATGTAGCGGCAGAATTAAGTACAGTCAGAATACCAAAATTGGAATCCTGGATAAAGCCAAATGTGCTAAGCCTTCTTTGGAAAATGGAAAGGAGATAACCAGAAATACCTCTAGGACTTGTTCTACGATGACCAGTGCAAAAAATTCTTACATTGATCCTAAGTCTTCTCGTGTAGAATTTGATTCATCGGAAAGTAGTATTTCGAGCAAATCAGAAATAGGGAGTTCTAGCATGTCATCAAACGTTAGATCTCAAAAAGTATTTCATCGTAAATCAGGGTCAATCAAACAAAACACACTGCCAGCTTCCTCTGTCCCATCGGTACCTAAAAGCTCTGGCCTAGGGGCACGTAATAGTGGTAACAGGAGCAGGTGCAGTTTGAGAAATCTGAAATGCAATTCAATATCTGATGACGTTCGACGAAGTTGCTCATCATCAGAATCACAGTCTAGTAGGAAGGATGAAATGAAAAAGAGAAGCTCAGAAGGGGAAAGTAGTTCATCTTGTGGATGGAAGAAAACAAATACAGCAGTATCCTTTAATGGACGTGTCTCCCGTTCAACTAATGGCATCTCTATATCTGATTCAAGACATGGCAGTTGGACTCCCCAAGAGGATGCGAGTGGTGCTGCATCCGTTAGGACTCAGAGGCCAACCAACGGAAATTCAAGGGCTAGGCTTTCTAATCAGCATAGTGGAAACATTTCCCGATTTTATCAGCCTGAAACACCTATTAATGTTGACGACCATGGTTCATCAAGTGGTCAGAGTTCTTACAGCCTTTCCAGCAATAGTGGTGATAATCTATCCAGTCTAATGACTTCCACTTCTATGGGATTTGACACTACCGGTTTAGTGAATGACGCATTGCAGCTACATAACATGGATGGAGTTGCCGAGGTATCATCCACATTTCATATCAACATTCATTTTTGATTCAGTTTGTGGGCTTATGATGGAATTATGTTTTGTATGGCTGCCTGGACAAATAGTTATATATTGTATACTCTCTCATGGTATAGATATTACTAGCACTTGAGAGGATTGGACAAGACGAACCGCTGACCCGTGAGGTAATTAATTTTTTATGGCTCTTTAATATCTGCAAACTGGAGTTTAATAATTGACTCTTCGTCTCTGTCTACAGCAAGTACTTGCCTTTGAGACCAGTTTAATCATTAGCGGCCTCAACCTTTACGACCAGCATCACGACATGAGACTGGATATTGACAACATGTCTTATGAGGTTTTATTATCTTAATCTCGTATGATGGTTTGATGACTTGAACCTTAAGTTTCTATTATTTGTCGTTTTTCCTTTAGTACAATTTGAGTTTACTTCGACCTAACTCTGCTCTCATAATTTACATTTCTTGAAAAGAAATTTGAATTTTGGCCATCTTTCTTTGGGGAAATTTATTATTTGAATGTTGCTTTTTCTCAAAATACTTCTTTTCTTTTCTCTCTGGAGAATCATTGTAGGTCACCATTTTTCTTTTTGTTACTCTTGCTAAGGGTCTGTTTAGGATAACTTGTGTTTTTTGTTGAAGAGCTTTACGAGGAAGTTATCTTGATAAGCTTCTTCTAAAAGTTTTAATGGGACAAAGTACTTTCAAAAAATTATCTAAACATATCCAAAAGCAGGTTTCTTAGTCTTAGAAACAGTTTTTGGCTTTTCAAAAGCGTGCCAAACAGGCTTAAATCTGCTCTATTAATTGAGATTTCTTGAAAAGAAAGTTGGGAGTTCTTTTTTGTTTTAGAAGATAATTAGGCCGGCCGTGTGTGCTCTGGTATCTCGTGCAGTTTTTTTTCATGACATTTGCAGATGCTCGTCTGACAGGAATTATTAGCTCTTGAGGAGTGTATGGGTACGGTGAGCACGGCAGTATCACAAGAGGAATTGTCGAAATGCCTCGTGAGAAGCATCTATCATGGTGGCCTCTCGGACGAAAAAGTCAAGGGATCAAGCAAGGATGTAGACGACATCAAATGCAGTATTTGTCAGGTCTTCTATATTTGTCAAGAATGTTTACTACTACTGATCTAGGTTTTAGTTATATGAATTTTTGCCTGCTTACCTGTCCCCAAACCTCCGGAAAAATATATGAACCGATACATCTTGTGTAGGAGGAGTATGTATTAGGAGACGAGACCGAGAAGTTGGTGGAATGCCAGCACCGGTACCATGTAACGTGCATACACCAGTGGCTGCAGCTGAAGAATTGGTGCCCCATTTGCAAAGCATCGGCAGTCCCATCTTAGTCATCATTATCTTTGTCAACAATGGAGACTAGATGTGGGGGACGGGATGATTACTCGTGTATAAAATGCATTTGTTGAACAATCTTTCATTTATTTTGCACCTTTTATTGCCAAATCATAGCAAATCATAAATCATCGGATAGGCAGTTTGGTGAAAAATGTACATCATACTCACTAGTTGCCTTCAGCAAATTCAAATTCTTCATCGTTCTCACCTTTTCCGGTTGAATGTTTGTGTGTTCCAGTAATTCCAGCCCTTCCGAGTTGATTTCTTATTTATATTTACTTCTTCTTTTTTGTTTTTGGCACTGCCATATGGAAGTTTGTACAAGTTGTGAATACATTTCTTATGATCTACTTATAATCCACATATTCTTTAAGACCCAGAACTTTTAAACTACAAAAAAACTTGACGAAACATACTCAATGCAGTATATGTCGATTCATCTCAAACTTTCACAGCACGATAACTACTTGAGTAGACGCGTACATGCAGAAAACAAGATTCCCCAACCTAAGACTGTTTCATCGAAGCCATTCTATCGTATGTAAAGAACAAGCTTACACTAGATAACTTGTCCGCTTCAATTATTTAGAAATCAAAAGCAGTCTTCCAACACGATATTAACAGGAAGAACAGCATAAATTCCAAAGATCAAACCACCTCCATAAAGGAAGAAAAAAGACATATGGGGGGCAAAGGGGACAATTTATCATGAAAAAACAGAGAATTTGATTAGATATGTCAATCCAAGAAATTTAATTAACGGGCAGTGCCATTGAGTTTCTGGAGGTCCACCAGTTGTAAGCCGTTCCTCCCATTCATGGGTTTCAGTTAATTCTATCCTGTCATATGAAGAAACATAATGAATTACGCGAACATGTATAAACATAATAATGAAGCTAAATATTCAATCATCTCCAGAATGTTGAGTTTTAGAACAAATTTAACATACGAAAGTTCCAAAGGTGATACCTACAGTGTAATAAAATTTAATTTCACAAGCTAGGTTCCATTTTACAGTAGAATAGAACCTGTAAAGAGACTGCAGAGCATCCTGGATGCTGCATGCCTAGTGGTCATAGAAGCGTGAATGACGCCTTCGAGAACTGTGAGAAACAATGTATACCGGAATCAGAAAGTAGACTCAACGACAGGAAAAAAATAATCAATTGATTTATACCTTGTCATCTAGTCATCTATCATGTGCTCAAAAGAGTGAACCACAAATTTGTGCCCATACTACCTTACATGGAAATGATCCAGATAGACATTTTTTAACTCTTTCTTGCTTGTGTTTGGCATATATGCATTTAGGAGGAGAAAAGTTGAAACGTAAGAGCAAAATGACTTTCATTTTCCGACATTTTACAAGAGGAATTTGCAAAACGGGAAAAAATTTGTTGAAGCATATAAATCACTTTAATACCATCTCCTAACTAAATTATTGAAGTCGGATTTCCTAGGCTTCATTGCATAAAAATCAGAAAGAACAATTTTATGTAGGAGGCTCTATCGGGATAATGGGATACCGTAACTTGGAAACTCCTCAATTATCAAAGAAATAAAAAGACTTACAAAGATGCCCCTGTTTGATAGAAATTAAAATCCAAATTTTAATCTAAGTCAAAGTCAACAATTAATTTTAACCACAAATTTTATGGGACTTACAACTTTTCATCCACACATTTCATCAACCTTTATCAAATCTACTAAAAATCTGATTTTAATTTCCACCAAACAGGGAGATAGTAACAATAACATTGTTCCTTGAAGGCAAAATCTAATTTGGTTAAATTAAAGAATTTTCACTGGTCTCACAAAATTTAGAAAAAGAAAAATGAAAATTCAAATCTACTGAGCTGCAAAGTTTAATAGTCTAAAAGATTCACTAATTTTTTGACTGTTGGTGGTCTCCTTATATGTCTTTTTCGGAGAGAGGACTAAATGATTATTCGTTCCCCAAAATTATAAGCAAAATTTTGGTTAATAAGGATCCTGGGAGATCGGATTAGAAGGTGTTTTGGTTTAATTAAGTCTTAATGGTTCTCTTAATCCCATGCCAATAAATTAATGAATTTGCTATCCAAATATACCCCCAAGAAATATGCAATGAAGACGACCGAATCAATTGATTCATATTCATGTGCAAATTCAACTTTTAATATATTTATCAGAAATCTAACTTAAAATGGACATTCCTCCCCTCCTGCCAGTTTGGAACATTGATGAACCAATGCAATATGGCCACACTAACAGAAATGTGAGCCCATAACCGAAAAAGGAAAAAAAAAATAATAATAATAATAAATAATATATATATATATATATATGAGATGGCACACCAATCATAAGGTGAATGACAAATTTAACTCAAAAATTAAGACCAACCATAAACTTATCCACCAATGAATTGACGTGCCATGTCATCTGTGCTTAACATAACTAAGCACCGAATTACCTACTGTAGCTATTAGTAAAAGCTTACAAGTTACAACTATTCTGGTGTGTGTGTGTTGGAAGGAGGTCATTTTACAGCTTATGTAGACAGTGCAAATGTAACCAAAGATTAAGAAAGACTTATTAATCATGGATCCACAAGAATAAATGATGGAACATCATTAAAAGAGAAACCTATAGGCACATATACCATAGTAGTCACTCACCGGCGTTGATCTGCTCTTCCCCTCGAGAGTCCACTTGCACTTCCAAACGCATCATCAGCCTCATCTGCTATATAGTCAGCATATTCTACAGATGTTACAGAACTCTCATCAGAGTTAGAAGTATCATAACTCAAATGACGGTTTCCTCTTCTGGAATCACCAACTCTCGATCTTCTTCTGTTTCTAGACATCCTAAAGTTTTCAAATACCTGATACAATATGCAAGATGTCCACCAGTTCCCTTCATCCCCATGGAAGTCATCAAATTCATCACCAGAGTTATCATTCCCATATTCTATCACATAATCACCCAGAACAACCCCACGAGGGACTTCTGAATGGATAGTGCTCAACACATCTATAATCTCAGAGGATTGCTGGAAATTCTCCCAATCAAGCAGTCGTGCAGGATCGATCTTTGAAGGGCACGATTGAGGATGCTCTAAGTGTGCATGTTTATGAAGTTCCAGGTAGGTGCCTATGAATCCACATTTTCCCTCTTCACAACAACGTTTCTTCTCATCCAAATATACACGAGCATTATGAACAACTACCCATCCAGTAACTTCACCTCTACACAAGGGACACATTGGTTTGGTGTCCGACACCAGATTCGTACAGTTAACGTTCTCAGAAGAACTTGGTGATTGAGAATCGGATAGCACCCCACTTGCTTGTTTAAAACGATCCAGACAATTTGAGTGTAAATGGTCAGTGTCACACACAAAAGGTCGGCATCCTTTTTCATATGATGAACATTGGAGGAGAACACCATTGTGAGGAAAGTCCAAGCATATGGGACAAATGACATCATCCCAGTTGGTATACAGCTGAATCTCCTCCATTCAAGTTGTGTTCGATGTGGAGCCCTCTTTCCAAAAGTTTCTATGCACACGAAGAGACTCAATTATCTACTTTTGAAAATCATGGAGTAAGTATATTTTCCTTTCAGGGCCAGAAATCAACATTAGATTAAGGAATGAGAGCCAAGTGCATAGTCATGCACAAAGTTCACAATCCGGTTCATAGAAACAATCAAGACAAAAAAAGAGACTGAGCAGAATGTTAAGGGAGACAGAGGCTGACAACACTGATTTAGCAGAACACAAAAATGAACTAAAAATAAAAAAAAAATTGAATGTTCACTTCAAGAGCTTTTCAAGATGAAAGTAAGTGCCACAAAAAACTAACTGCTAGCATAGAGGAATACCGGACGTGAGAGAAAAAGAACTGCAATGAACGGCGCAACTTAGTATTTAACAAAATAGAAGCAAAGCTCCTAACAACCAAAAAAGATGAAAAAAGTATTTATCATGCACTACATCAGCTCATATTGGAGCGTCAGTGGAAGAGACAATCAACAAATTTTAGACACTTGCCTACATCCTCAATTAGTTAGATGAACTGAGGTTCAGCAAGAAAAGATCAAAAAATTGAGAAAAAAAATCCGAATTGTGAAAATAAATTTAGGGGAAGTTACATAATCCATTCATTACCTTTCCCAAATTTTCTAAGTTAAAATCATTTTTGCAAAACTACCATAATGGACAAAGACACGAATTCAGGTGAACTATTAAATTCATTTGAACGCATATATGTTAACAATTTATACCTCTTTTATATTGAAGCGCTACATCTTCAAAGTCTTATCAAAACTACTACTTTTTATGACAAAAAGGTCTTCAAATTAAAGTGCGTTCACTTCTCGAAAAATGAGGTAAAATAAAATTGGGGAAAATTGGATACGGGTTGAATCGATTTCCCATTTTCATACGGAAAAAGCTCCCAATCAATCAGCAAAAAATATGTGCAAAAATAAATAGGCATTAAAATTATATGATAGCAATAATTAGCCATCAAATCCTGTTCCAAGAATAAACGAAAAGTCAACCGATCCAAAACATCCAAAAATCACACATGTGTGTGTGTGTATATATATATATATAGAGAGAGAGAGAGAGAGAGAGAGAGAGAGAGAGAGCAGGACCTGGTGAATTCAAGCTTCTGAAAAAAACACAATCTGAAAATGGGGACGGGATCCTGTTTATAAAGTCGTTGAAGTTTCAAGGATTTGTTTTAGTTTTGTCGAGTCAACGTCATTTTCTATTTATACACAAAATGTCAATGTACGTACGTTATAGAGGCAAATAAAAATGGACAATTCAATTTGTACATAAATGGACGAGGTTGACAACCTCTTACAAGCGTGCAAGCTCCACGTAATTAAAAAATTTCAATAAAAAGGTGGGCCTCCCTATTGTGAGTGTTGGTCATCCTCCATTGTACTTGTAGGAATAAAAATTGGATTTTGTCACTTGTACATCAAAATTGCACGTAAGAAATTACATAATATGATGTGAAGGAGAAAAAAATTAGATGAAAAAATTGACTATTTTTTAAACTGACAAATGATAGAATGTTATGTGTTATTGTGTAACACATTATGTAATCCATGATGTACATATAACAAGATTCAAAAGAATTTGATTATATTAGGTTTTTTTTTTTCTTGTTAATGTAAAGTGAATTTGTTGGAAACTTAAGAACTAGTCAGAAAATTAAAATTTAATAATTTAATCAATTGGAATATTTGTCAAATGTTGACGTATAAATTATCAAATGGATATTCAATTCGAATTACGATCTTTCAACTTTTTAATTCAAAACTTCCAACTTTTAATTAAAGAATATGAAGCTCTCAACTTTCAACTCTTTTATATCAAAAACTCAATAGTCAAATGTAGACTACATGGAATTGTAGAGGAAGAAATCTCAATCCAAGCAAGTCAATTAGTTTAATTGCAAGAGTAGTCCCTATAATTTATTTCAATTTCAATTTCGTTCAAAACTTTCAGAATAATTGCAATTGAGTCAGCAATTTTTATTTGACCTGCTGTACGTATTTTATTCCCATCTAATATCCGATATTTTAGGTAAGGGCATACATGACCTTTTTGTCCCTATAATTATTCTCATTAATTTAACTCACGTTTTCTTCAATGATTATGTGAATCAATCACAAATGTCGAAGTATAACTGTCACTAAATACTGAACTTAAATTTATAATCATTTCAACAGAAAAATATTTACAGGTTCACTCGACCCATTTTCAGGGCGACGGTTCCTTATGTATATTCGTATTCTCTACATTTATCATTCTCAACTTCACAACACGCCAAGGTACTTGATCAATCAAATTTAATATCACGTATTGATAAATCAAAAGGATTATTAAACTAAATTAAAGATTTTGACATGAGATTTATATAAAATATTTGACGATCAAGTGTCTAGTAATGCTGTAGAATTAAACTTGAGCACATGGTCCGTTCGATAAACTTCAAGTGTACTAGAGTCACCATTAAACTATTTACGAGATGAAGACAAAATGTTAACCCGAATAGCAAAATAGTCATTACTAAAACCTTCAAGTATAAGGTGTTAACTCTTATACATTGTTTATAAATAATTTTATTCATGATCGTAATATAAATTGTGTCACACTGTGCTTCTCATCGACCACCCAACTATATACTGCAATTTCAAATAATTGTTTTTGGAATCCCTTCTTGACTTCTCAATCACTTTTTCTGTACAAGTAAGATCTTGTATGGCTACAATGTCTGTCCTTCAGAGATACAAGTTTAGGGAAGCTAATAGGTGGTTCTGCCGCAAATGGAGCGACCAAATTTGCTGAAACACTGTGACTGCGCTTATCTTGAAATTTCTGTCTCATTTTTACACTGATTTTAAGTAAATTGTTCATCAAGCCCCAAAATACATGTAGGCATTTATTAAACTGTCTCTCTTATCCCTTCTGTCAAGGAGTCAGCAAATCGTTTTGATACTGATTAATTTTGTACAAGTGATGAGGTTCAATCTGTTTCGACCTTCTCTTCGAAATTACCGCCAACTACTACTACAAGCCGGAGAGACTCATGCAACTCATCAGTAAGTGGAACTTTCTTCTTTGAAGGATGACGTCAAAATTCACCAAGCACAAGGTTATCTTATGAATATTCTTCCACGGTTTTAACTCCTGCGATGTTTTTTTATCGCGATTCCTGTATCTCAATAAATGGTGAAAGCCATTGCAGAATTTCTACATTCAATTTACCAGGCTAAAGGCTGGAACTTTCTGAATTCCAGCATCCACCATTGCTTTCCTAAACTCAGCAGCACGAGCCCATATCTCTGCTCCGGCAAAAAGGCTAGATAAAAGCACATACCGTCCACTATGATAAGGTTGTAAGTGAAGCAATCGTCTTCCTACTTCATTCCCCAACTCGACAGCCCCGTGAAGTCTGCAAGCACTCAATAAAGCCCCCAACACAGTGGCATCGGCCTCGAAAGGCATGCTTCTTACAAACTTGTATGCTTCTTCCAAAAGCCCGGCTCTTCCCAAGAGATCAACTACACATCCATAGTGTTCCATTTTTGGAGCAATGCCAAAGTCATGTGACATTGAATGAAACAATGCCAAACCCAAGTCCACAAACTTGGCACGAGCACAAGCTGATAGGACCCCAACAAACGTGACTTCATTTGGCTGCAAAGCCTGAGACTTCATTTTCTCGAACATGTCTAAGGCATGCCTTTCCATGCCATTCGATGCCAGTGAACAAATAATAGAATTCCAAGTGCACACCTCCTTTACAGCCATATAATTAAACATATTCATGGCATAGACCAAGCAACCCATTTTACCATAGAATGCTATCAACGACGTGCCTATAAAAACACTCAACTCTTTCTCGATCTTAATCATATATCCATGTATTTGTTTCCCTTGATTCAACGAGCAGCCATCTTCCAGATTTGCACATGAGGAGAGAGCACTGACAAATGTAGCCTCATTTGGCTTTAAATAGCCACTGATTACATCCTCATGAACCATCATTTTTCCGAAAAGCCCAATAGCCTCCCTAAAGCACCCGTTTCTTGCATACCCACTGATAACACTCGTCCACGAGTAAACATCTCTCTCCGCCATACCTGAAAACGTCGAAACAGCCAATCCCATCTCCCCATTTTTCGCAAAAGCATCAAGCATCGCATTCTGCGAAACAATACATGGCTCAGGCATTTCATCAAACATCTTATACGCGCTCCTCAAATCCCCCATTTGCGAGTAGACAGATATCAAAGAAGTTTCTACAAAAGGATCATCAACTATCCCTCTTTTAACACACTGTCCATGAAAGGAACTACACATATGAAAGCCCAAATGGGACGATGAAACAGAGGTTAAGGCTTTGAGGACAGAAGGGAAAGTATGGTTATTGGGTGGGGATTGGTGGTGAAGCATGTGGGTGAAGAGGAGGAGGGTGGTGCGGGATTGACGGAGATTCAAGTAGGCTCTGATGAGAGTGTTGTAGAGCAGAGTATTAATCCATTGATCGGCAATATGGAAGTAGCCATTGGTGGTTAACAATGAATGGATTTGTTCAACTTGGTTTGAGTATTTGCTGAAACGCTGCAGAAGGCTGAGTAGGCGTTGAGGTGAAAGTAGATTCGACATTAATATTCCGCCATGCCCGTTTACTGGGCATTGATTTTCGGTTGTTTACACTAAATTGTTCCTCAAACAACTTGAACCCACCACTGTAACTCGGGCAACTAAATGGCGAGCAGCCACGTGAGGTATGTAAATGCCTTTATTCGCAATGGAACATGGGAGCTTGTTCCTCACCAAACATCCCAAATCGCCTGCAAATGGGTTTTTCTGAGTCGAGTGCAACTCTGATGTGAGTGTACAACTCGTTAAGCATTTCAATCGTGATTTAAATCTATAAAATTTTTGAAAACCTCTTTATCGAAGAGATGTAAAGAAAATGTAAATTATGTTTCTCTATAGAAAATGTGAAAAAAAATTCACAAGAGATAAAAAGTGAATTTAGATTTTTTTTTTTTTATTAGAGCAAAATTTGAATTTAGATTCATACGTTAACGAGGATACAAAGGGATTTTGGTTATGACAATTTACACCAGAATTGAAGATGGTATTTAGGCTTTAACTAATGTGTTGGCATTGACTTTTATGTTGATGGTCTACGGATTACAATCATGTTGACATCAAGTTTGACAACTTTTTTGATATCATGTTACTTAACAAATCTTTATCCATTGATTTCAACAATTTTTTTCTCCAATCAATAATCAGGATTTCTTCACATAAGTGAAGTGTCAAAGTTCATATCAACCATTGACGTACAACGGTACAAGAAGTATAATTGTACGGATTATAGGGAACTCTCAAGCTCTTGTTCATAAATACAGTGTTGGAGTGTAACATCCCATATTAAAAGTATGGAGCTAAAACGGAAAGA
>CAIGRT010081197.1:0-10282 GCA_903798405.1 Fraxinus platypoda | reverse complement strand
AAGTTTTTATTTCAAAAATCAGACGATAATTAAAATTATTATTATTATTATTATTATTATTTAAAATTTAAACTAATCCATCCCAAACCTAAAACCAATTTCTTCTCCATCTCTACCTTTTCTCTCTCCTCACTTTCTCTACCAACCCACCACCACCACCGTCCGTCGCCACCACCGTCGCCGTCACTCCACTCTCCTCTATGTCATCTCCTGTATATTCATCCTATTTTGTATCTGCCAGCTGAATTGTCCGCTCTGTGACAGCTCCTCTCTTTCCTCTTCGTCGACGGAGCAACCTCGGTGGTCGACAGCGGCGTCAACTTTCCGGTGGATCGAGGTCAATGTCTCCCTCCCGATGAATATAATTTGTGATCAATTAATTTGATGTTTTGTGACCATAAAATAAGTTATGACTTGTAAAATTTGTGGCTTGTGACCAATAAATAATACGTGATTATTAATTTGATAGATTTGTGACCGATGAATAAATTGCGATGTACAAATTTTTGATTTGTGACCGTAAAATAATTTGTGACATATAAAAATTGTGATTTGTGATTATTTGTGACATATGAAAATTTTGATTTGTGACCAATTATATGGAATTTGTGACCAAATTATATGGAATTGTGACCTTAATATATTTAATTAATAAAATATATGTTTAATTAATTAATTTATAAATAAAATTTAAAAAACTCTGAAATTTGAAATTTTAAACACAATCTCTTAAATTTGAAATTGGTAAAACTAAACCTCTTAATTATGAAATCTTCCATTTTTTTAAAGTTTGATACCATTTCAATTTAGATCAATTTCAGTTACATTAAAAAGAGTGATTTGAAAAGCCTTAAGTCGATTGAAATTGGATCAATGTTCCACGGGATTAGTTCCATTGCAATAGAACAATAGAAATTAAAAATATTGTACAACCTGTTAAATAGATTATATAACGATCAAATTAAATACATATTAAATCAATCTAAATACATATTGAATACCTGTATATTAGACCTATTAAATAAAATGAATTCAACCTAAATACTAAAAATGTTAAATCATCCAAACTCAATACAAAATCTCCTCCTTCAATCCAAGAATTTCATCAAAAAATCGAGTCGAGAAGTCGAGGCATGAGCAGCAATGAGAGGCAGGAGAGACAAGAGGCAGAAGAGACGTGAGACAGAGGAGAATTTTGACCATTAGGTTTTAGGTTTTTCGTTTGGGTTGGGTTGGGTTGGGTTGGGTTGGGTTGGATTGAGTTTGATTAGGTTTTAATAGATAACTCGGAACCCAACTCAATCCAACCTAAAATTTGATTTTCTAACCCGGATCCAACCCGATTGAGCTAAAAAATCAATCCAAATCGGTTAGTTTGGGTTGGGTTGATTGATTTGACTGGTTCGAATTAATTTTTGTTCAACCCTAATTACAAAGATAGAAGCGCGAGGTAAAAAATTGGGAAACTGAAATATTAAAAGTAAAAAATAGGTACCTTTCCAAAATAAAGTTCAGTAGACCCCTTTTTAGATTTTAATACTTCAAGACTGACATTTGTTTTTGAAATCATAAAATAGCCTCCATTGTTGACTATTCTTGAACTAGTTTAACAACTTAATTTTATGCCTTTAACCCTCCAATTAAATATGTGGCCATTAGAAACTTATATTTCATTGTTTTTAGAATTTTATAAACCACCATGTTAATTATAATGTAAAGACTTCTTTAAAAAAAAAAAATAAATAAATAAATTTATGGATACGTGGTTTAAAACTAGCTTGGCTATTGGACAAAATTATACCGAAACTCTAGTACGATTATATGTTTAACAATTGTACCACTTGGCTAAATGACCTTGATGTAATAATTGTTATATTTCTTTAAATTGGTAAACAAATCAGAATGAACTTAAAAAGTAATCAAATGGTATTTTTTAGAAAATGCCTCAAGGTGATACAGATTTATTGATTGAAAGACTAATTCGACTAGTAGAATAACAGACATATCAGTTAAACCAACGAGCAAACACAATTCAGAAGAACCTAAGCCAGAGATAAGATAGATTGGTGAACGCTTCAGGCATCTAATTCCTCAAAATTTCGAAGATGTGATCGATCCTTTCTATGTTGAGAATTAGCTTAGGACGATAGAGTGAACTTTCACTTATTGTCAAATTCTAGAAGAAGACAAAGTTGACTGAGCCACTGTTATGTTGTCAGGTAGTGTCGGACGTTAGTGAGACACCATTCAATGTATCGAGGATACAACCCAAATGACTTGGGCTCGTTTTTGTGAAACCTGCCAAAACAGTCGGTTAACGGTTAACAGCCGACCCAGGAGTCGTCTAGAGCCGACTGTTAAACTCCAATAATAGAAAATATATGTAATACACCCAATAATCTACCTAAATAATGAAGAATAAATATTATATATAACAATTTAAAACACAAAAAAAAATGAAATATCAATCTCATAATTCAAAAAAAAAATTAATATTGTTGAAGATAATGGCCGGTGTGTGGTGGTCGACGTTGTGTTTGATTGTGAGATGTTTCTTCAACTGTGAACTGTGGTAAGAGTTGGTTTTCCTTTCTATCAAGCAGTTTGTGTGAAGATAAGGGTATTTTTGAGTTTTGATATTAAACTTAGCATTTTATTTTTTTAACTGTTTTCTTTAGTAGTCAAATGTTAATATAGAAATACAAGTATGCTATGTGTACAAGGCAGTTTTTCACGGGGGCTTTACAGGCCCCTCACTGTAGCTGCAGGCCCCATCCCAATGTCTACCAAGTTCGAAGAAAATACCCACATGAACAACGTGCCAAATTTTGGTCTTCATTATTCCCACGCCGACCACTCAAACTCGCTTTTATAAACCCCATCTCCCATTTGCCGTAAGCACATTCAATTCCTTTGATCACTGAAAATTTCTGTTGCAGATAAACAATGGCTGAAACGAAGTCTGATCAAGCGACCGAAGCTCTATTTTCTCCATACAAGATGGGCAAATTCAATCTTTCTCACAGGTACATACTCCTACTATTTCTTTTTTCCCCGTATTTCTCCAATTGGGTTTGGATGCGCAGTAGGCAGCGTTTCCCTGAGTTCAAACTCGTGGCCAGCTGTTGATCGATTGATTGATGTAATCACTGTTGTTAGTTGATGAATTTTAGACTCAATTCAACAGAAGTAGAGAGTATTAGTCGTTCCTTCCTTGATAGATTTAAGTCGATTTATGAGTCAATTAAATATAAAAGTTCAGTTGAATCCGATTTTGAAGGTGAAGTAATTTTGAACTTCAAATTGTTAACTTTTTTTTTTCCTCCCATTAAATTTTTTTTTTTTTTGGTGTAAATAAATATTAATAATTTTCGCATTAATTGTGCAGGGTGGTGCTTGCTCCCATGACCAGGTGCAGAGCTCTGAATAACATTCCAGGGCCGGCCCTTGTTGAATACTACACCCAAAGATCAACCAATGGTGGATTTCTCATCACGGAAGGGACCATGATATCCCCCACCGCCGCCGGGTAATTCTGTAATTTTTTGGCACTATGCTCGATTGAGTGATACATCGTTTTAAAATTCAAACCGTTATTTACATATGTTGTTTTCAACTTATTCTATTTACGTCACAGTTACTCGTCATTTCATTTTTATACTTATTAGAGCTTCTTCAATAAGCTTTTTA
Organism: Fraxinus platypoda; assembly: GCA_903798405.1. Classification (NCBI taxonomy): domain Eukaryota; kingdom Viridiplantae; phylum Streptophyta; class Magnoliopsida; order Lamiales; family Oleaceae; genus Fraxinus; species Fraxinus platypoda. Next base: position 6,592 of record CAIGRT010081197.1, on the reverse strand, counting down.
AAAGTGTGATGCTATTTATTTTTATATTAGAGACTGAGTTTCTCTCTACATATTGAAGAGCCAAGCCAAACTCGCTCTCGATATGTATTTTTTTCAATATTTTATTTAATAAATTTGCAAGTTTCTATGCTCCAATACTTAAATTATTTATGTTATGTTGCATATTTTAAGTATTGACACGTAAAAACATATATACTAATTGAAAATGAGGGAAAAACAATAAGTGAATGTTGAGAAAAGTAAAATAAAGAGCAAAAATAAAGAGTTTGTTGAAGTGTATAAAAAAAATTACTCTTTAAATTTTAAAGATGTTTTCTAAAAATTATGGATCTCTTGGATATGCTCTTACATGTTGCAATGTCTTGTATAAATGATCTACTTTTTATATTTGATGAGATTTAGTGGGTTTACATATTTTTAATCGGTACTAATATTTTATCTTAAACTACTTGACAGTTGACACACAACATGTTTGATTTAAGATTAACAGTATGTTAAAATTTAGTTATTAAATTAAATTATTATCTAATTGTAAGTAAAATAATTACTTATTCTGACAATAAATTAAATAAATTGTTAAGTTTCAGTTATTACCAAGAAATTAATTATTTTATTTTAGTACAGTGACGATCAAAGTCCTTGTTGTAATGGTGAAAAATATCCAGTCAAATCATTCCATGATTATCACTACTGTAAATCCTTATGGGTTCCATTTAGTGTTTGTTCCAATCTAATGATAATTTTGTTGATATATTCTATGTGGGTCCAGGTTTCCACATGTGCCTGGCATTTTCAACAAGGAGCAAGTTGAGGCATGGAAGAAAGTGGTAAATGCTGTCCACGCGAAAGGTTCAATTATATTTTGTCAATTGTGGCATGTAGGCCGGGCTTCACATCAAGGTATACCATTTAGTCTAGTAAGCACTGGCATGTCGTGTTGATATGTTTGTATAGTGTCGTGTCCTCATGTTTGTGTTTTGGTGCTTCCTAACATTTACTAATGCAAATGAATGGCTGTTATTTGGTCATTTGATTGCTATATTAGGGAGAACAATTCTGAAATAATTGCTATTACTTATCAATTGTTCGTAAAACTGATATAAATATGAAAAAATAAAAAAGTGATGCAAAGTTACAAAATTAAATGAATCTGCAGCATTTCATTTGTTAATTTGCATTATCTAAGATAAAATTTACCCAGAGACGGGATGATGACAAAATTGGCAATCAACTAAGTTTTTGGTTCCAATGGCTTCCATTGACATTTTATATAAGTAATCATTGATGAAAGCTAATACTTAAAAAGGGTTTCCTATGTGCATTGTGCTGTTATTTTGAGAGGAAGTTTTGTGCACATTGCTTCAGTTAGGAAATAGAAGAACTGAATGCTGATACTGGTTTTAGGCAAATTTGCAGCATCTTTAGAAGAAGTATACTTATAGATAAATCTGCGACTCTTCATTAGTAACAGTCATGATGTATAAAATGAGATACAAGTGACACATTAATACAACTTGTGCTACTGTATTATGGCTAAATATTGACAAACTTTTGAAAATGTTTTAGTTCGATTCTTTCATTGTCATTTTGTACAAATTCTACTACTCAAAAAGCATTTTCCTTTTGCATTGTGTATTAGTTCACATTTAGTAAGTTTTCATGGATATACGCACAGTGCTTCAACCTGGTGGGGTTGCTCCAGTGTCATCCACAGACAAGCCAATATCAAAGAGGTGGAGAGTACTACTGCCTGATGGAAGTTATGGGATTTACCCGAAGCCACGTCAATTGGAAACCTATGAGATACCGCAGGTGGTAGAACACTATCGCGAGGCTGCCTTAAATGCCATTGAAGCAGGTCGGTGAACCTTTCATTAGAGGATTATGTGATTGTTTTGTTAGATTAGTAATTATGTTATTTTTACTTGAAAAATCCACATTATGATTCTACGGATCTCATTAAGAAAAAATATTTTTCGTGGTATTTCTTACTTTTTTGTTGCTTGAAATATACTAGTTTTAGAGTTACTCATATGGAAGATTTGGTGCTTCAAGGCTCAAGCTGTATATATTTTCAGTAAATGAATATGCATATAACTGTTCCACCATTTTTGGAGGCTAATAAAAGATGGATGGAAATATAATTTGCTAAAAAGTTTCACGGGCGAGAGTGAGGGGGATAATTTTGTAAGTTCACACCCCAATTTTCTCCACATACTCAATTTCCCCCATTTTTATTGCACTTGTCAATGCCAATGTCACCACAATGGCTAAAAGTTCTACATCCAAAAAATCAATGAGATTTTTTTCTGTAAATTTCAACCAGAAACTTTAATAGACTGATTGCAGCTTCCAGTTTCAGTAATTTGACCAGAAATGGAGTAAATTCAGAAAGAGAGAAGATTGCAGCTTGTTGATGACAAATACGGCTGAGCTAGAGAGGAGTCAGCACATTAGGTTTAGGTGACATTAATTGGAGCTTAGCAGCAGTGGATCATGGCTTTGTTGCAATAGGACTAGAGGAGCCAGGACCATGTTAAGAGATGTTGCGACATATTAAAGTATGAGAGGATAAAAATGGTAGTGTTCCAATGCGAGAATAAATTCAATGATAGAAGACATGAGGTGGATGGAATGAAGCTTCTTCCCTCTCTTTCTCCCCTCACTCCCATAGGAAAAAAAAGGTGTGATGTCCGCTAGTGGTCTTGACAACTTCCTTTTGCTAGCTTTCTTTTCATTTTAGGAAATTGGTGAAGTCATAATCCAGATACAGGATTCTCTGTTGAGAATCCGGCCATTGACAATCGGGTTCATTATTTTCTGAACTTGAGGGGGTCTTCTGTACTTTGACAAAACACAGAGAGGCAAATGCAACTACCCTAATTGGAGTGAAGAAGATTTTCAATACACAATTTCAACGATAATAATATATGATTTCTGACATGTTATGTCTTTGTATCACTTTAAACGCTTCACTTGAGTTTTTCAAGTACTAGTAAACAGCACGTGTAAATATAATTACCTAACACCTACTAATGATGCAAAATTAACAGGTTTTGATGGTGTTGAGATCCACGGAGCTCATGGTTACCTGATTGACCAATTCCTCAAGGATGGGATCAATGAGCGCAAAGATGAGTATGGCGGATCTCTCGGAAACCGTTGCAAATTCATAATGAACATAGTGCAAGCAATTGTTTCTGCCATTGGAGCCGACAGAGTCGGTGTCAGAATGTCACCTGCAATTGATCATCTTGATGCGATGGACTCCAATCCACTCAGCCTAGGCCTTGCTGTGATCGAGAGACTCAACAGGCTCCAAATAGAATGTGGCTTAAAACTTGCGTATTTACATGTGACTCAGCCCCGATACACAGCCTATGGGCAAACAGAGTCAGGCAATCATGGTAGTCCAGAAGAGGAGGCGCAATTCATGATGACTTGGCGAAGGACTTATCAGGGCACTTTCATATGTAGTGGTGGATTCACTAGGCAGCTTGGAATTGAAGCTGTGGCTCAGGGTGAGGCTGATTTGGTGGCGTATGGCCGACTATTTATTGCAAACCCAGACTTAGTTTTGAGACTCAAGCTCAACGCACCTTTAAACAGGTATGTTCGGGCTACTTTCTATACCCATGATCCCGTTGTGGGATATACTGATTACCCATTCCTGACTAGTAATAACGCATCTAACACACCTTTGTCACGTATGTAATCATGAAACAATTGGCACCGCTACGTATTTATAGGAGCCTAGAGCTTGATTTCATAGTATATTGTGTTATAATTTAAGATAAGTTTGTGCATTCAGTTGTATATCTCAACTGTAACCTAGAAAGTCTATGTCGTCCCTTCCATTCTGTATACTCTATTATGGCCTTCTATTGGAAATCCACTGTGCTCTGCCATGGCCTTCCGTCTGAAAAAGAGATTGAAAGATTTGATGATTGTCTATTTGATTGATACCAGTAATATTTATTCTTCTCATTAAAGGTGCAATCTGAACAAACAAACAATTTTTGTAGAGATAAATGCACTTTTATATCCTTTTAACCCGAAATGAAATGGTTGGAGAAAGGAAGTGTTCTATTTCTTTTTTGGGTACTTACGTGAAAATATTGAGTGGAGATGGTTGGAACCGGTATCCAAGTAGATTAGAACATGTGGCTACGAACCACAGGTGTTCGAATCTTAATGTTTGCCGTAGTTTACTGTTCATTTATATTTTGTGCTGCCCTTGGGCCTAAATTTGCATGGGCTGGGCTTGGACTTTCACAAATGTTTTTAATTATAATTAAACTTTAAAGGGAAAAATTCATAAATAAAGTCTTTGCCAAATACAATTTCATTTTAACAAACTTCTTTCAACTTTTCAAAAATCAGGTGGTAAATCTGAATTTTTAAATTAAATAAGTAATTAAAAATATTTTTTTAATTAAATATATTAAAATCACAATTTTGGTCACAATTACATATTTATAGGTCACAAATTATTGGTTACATATTTTAACGGTCACATATTTTATCAATCACATATTTCATCGGTCACATATTACTTATTTGTAACATATTTTATCGGTTACATATTATTTATTGGTCACAAATTATCTATTTTATCAATCACATATTACTTATTGGTCACAAATTAGTCAATTTATTGGTTACAATAATTCAAATTGGTCACAAACTACTTTACCACCGCACCGCACCGCACCCTAACCCAACTCCACCACCACCATCGTTGCCACAACAACCGCTTTCGCCGCGCCCCACCCTAACCCCAATCCACTAAAACCATTGCCGTCGCCAGTACACCACACCTCAAATCACTACCACACCATCACCCCTTGTGCCACCGTCATCGCAACTGCCATTGCCACCTCACTATCACATCAGCAGTGCCCGTGGCAACTACAGACCGATTTGAAAATGTCACCACCACCACCACCACGCAACACTACTGTCATTCATCATTAACCACGCACTACCATGAAGTAAACACAAATCCCGTAGCCACCTCCACGCGACGCCACCACCATCAACACCAACGTGGCGCCTCCACCACCACCACCACGACGTCACACCTCTCTATACACGTAGATCTAGATCTGACCACAATCGAAGTTGTAGCAACTACAGATCGACGTTGTGAGATGTGTCAAGATCCAGGCAACTCCATCTCTATACACATCGCTGCTATACAACATCGCGCTGCACACATGCCGCTACAAAGTGCCGACCGAAGTTTCCTGCATGTGACGCTGCGTACGGTGGCAGAGACGTGAGCACTGCGGTGCTCTTTTGCTAGCGGAGCTCTCTTGGCGACGTTCGTTGATGGTAAGAGAGAGAGGAGATAAGGGAGAGGCATAGGGAGGAGAGGGATTGGGGTTTGAATTTGAAATTGTGGTGGGTGGATAGTATGTGTTAGGTATATAATTAATTTAATTTTATAATTATTATAAATTTAATTTTTCACCTATTTTTTGTAAAAAAATAGTTTTATACCTTATGTTTGAATTTGAAAGTTTAATGGTAGGATTTTGTGTAATTTTCCCAACTTTAAAAGTTCTCCAATTTGTCACTGAATCTTTTCAAATGTTTCCAAGTAGTAATAGGAACCAAAATTAACAAAAATAGCACTGAAATGAGGGTAATTATTTTATTATTTCTTCAATATTTCAAGTTAGCATCTCATGTTGACATTCTTGGCACCTTTTACCGACTGAAAAAAAAGCATCATTTTTCATACGTGTTAGCACTAATCAAATTCATATGACATTTCATATAAATGGAGTTTTCTCATTGAAATATAAAATGTAGTTGCTTTATTCTTTCCAAATGAAATTTATCTCGCCAAATATTTTACCATTTAGTTATGCAGTTTGACTGTACAGTTCTATTAAAATGTCCTATAATCAATCAAAGTTTAATTTTAAGAGAATATGTGTAAAAAGGTATGAATAGACTAAAAAACTTTAATCGATTGTCTAATTTTAAGTGTGTGTGTAAAAAGGAAGAGGGAGAAAGAAGAGAGGAGATTATATTTGTCAAAAAATTGAATAAACGGATAATTATTTGCAAACCTGAAAGTATAAACATAATTCATTTTCACACCTTAAAAATGTCCCACGGTGAAATTTGATCATGAAAAGTTCAAGTTTCACATTCTTGAGTATCAAAAGACTTACCAAGATAAAGAAGATGAGAGAACCAAAGGTACACAATAATTAGTTTTTGTGTGTTAGAAAAATACGGGTCGTAGGTCACCCATGTGGGATGACCCGACCCACAAGTTATTAAAATAGTTGGATGGAGTGGTGGTGTGTGCTGTCGCGGCACCCAATCTTAACCTCTAAAACTAATGTAGTATTGGAAGTAAGGGTCGATCCCACGAAAAATGTGTAATTCAATATTTTATACTTCGTACAATGATTGGGGGGGTTTTTGTATACAAACAACTGTAAATAACGTAATCAATAACAATGAAAATTAAATTAACGAAAACAATCAAAAGACTAACCTTGGTCTAAGTCCACATCCACCGTCGGAATCCACAATTGATCATAGATACAAGGATAATTCAATTCATATT
>CAIGRT010081196.1:0-14830 GCA_903798405.1 Fraxinus platypoda | reverse complement strand
GTCGATGCCCAGAGATATGAGAGCCTTGGGACAAATTTTGTATCGAACATTTGATAAATAGTTTTAAAACCTTTTGACTGGAAAACACTAATTGATCGCCCATATATTCTTTACATATATTAGGATTGGTGATGGGCATTTTTTGTAGGGGTAAAGTCGTAAAGATTGAAATTTGAATATCTTATCTTGATTTCAAAATAAAAAATACGAACACGTTGTAGAATCTCTACGTAATAGTACTAAAATTGTAAGATTTTAAACAATAATAAATAATTAATTAATAGTACTATTCATGACTAATCTTTCCCATTAAGTTGTAGGCCCCTTAGGAATAAAAAGAAACTAAAAACATTTTAAAGAGATTCTCTAAATAAAAGAGGTACTCTATATTTTAAAAATTTAATATTTAAAAATAAATTTTCAAGAGACTTTCTCCTCTAATTTTTTAAAATAGATTTTTTATTTTTATTTTATAATGATTGTATTTAATAAACAATAGATTTTAATACTCTATTTCTTAAATTATTCAAATTAGATTTGAATTGATTGACCATGGATATAAAATGTTACGTTAAATAAAAGATGACGAATAATCAATAAATATTTTTTAAAAAAAATAAATAAAGAGTCAAATAAAAAATATCTTTATTTGTCAATCGATCGAATCATGTAAAAGATTGTAAAAACATGTAAGCGGTGGTAATGGAAAATAACGACAAGGAAATAAGTCCTCGTTGGAGTCACATTAAAATCTTTATTCTCATTCTTCTACTCATTTTCAACCACACATTATTCAATAAAATAATATTTTTCATCACATCAATAACTTTTTATTCTTTTTCAACCACACATTATCCATCAATCTATTATTCCAAAATACATTCTTCCAAAATAATGTGGTTCAAACAAACCCTGAATGAATAAATTCAAGACTGTATTTAATACGCGCTAGATTTGCGCGTACGTTTCATTCGTATTTTACAGCAATAGTACAATATTTTGACAGGACGATTTGCTATTTGTTGACGAAATGAAACATGTGGTTCCGTCCAAAAAAAAACCCAGGAAAAAGCCACAAATTTTTTAGCTAAATACAACGAGAACCAGCTAATCTTGATTCCAATTAATTAAATAATATTGTTGGTCAATCATTCCTTCGCGGAAAATCTGCTAAAGTCACTGTTTCGATCAAACTTTCCTCAGTTTTATAATCTGTAAGTTCCTTTCTTTTTCTTTGTTCTTCTTAAATTAGCCGAAAGTTGCTTTCATATTGGATTTATTCTTGTTTTTTATATTATTATTTTGATATCTGAATTACTGGGGTTTTTTTTTGGCCTTTTCTGTGCGGTTTTTGCGGTTTTCTTGAACAATAAATAGTGTGAAAATGAAAGATATGCTACATGTCTATGATTCTGTGGATTTGGGTTTCTTGGTCTTTAAGTATATGGGGTTATTTGTTTGAAATGAATGCAGAACTGAGCTATTCCCACGTTTGTCATTTTTCTGTGGTGCTTTGTGCTTTTTCTTTTCAGCTGCATAAAGTTTGTCTGCTGAAGTCTGGAAGTGGGGATAAAAAGCAGTGGCTCTAAGTTCAAGAGATAGAAAGGATCGCAAATATGATTTTTTTTTATTCATATTAGGTTGAATTTTGGAATTTCAGATGTGGGTTTGTTATATTTAGTATCAGATATTGTAAGAAGATAGAGGATTTGGGGTAAGGAATTTGAGGCAGTCGATTTTGTGATTTGCAGAATCTTTGATTCAATTAATAAGTTGTGTGGATTCTGATGAATTATTAGTGAAGTGATTAGATTTGGACTGGTTATTGTTTCTCCTCGTAGACATCTCCTGATTTGATGAAATTGCATTGGAAGAAAAGGGCTTGTTCAGTTTTTTGCATATTTACATTTAGCATAGAGGAGAAAGATGCAAAGAGTGCGTGTTTCATCATACCAAGCTCCAGTGCACAAGCTAGGGGATTCCCAAATGACATTATCTCCGAAATTTAGATTAGCTGCAACCCAGTCCTCTTTGTTAGATCCTTCAGTAGAATTAGAACTATCTTTTAGGGGAGAGCCATTGATTCCAGGCCTTCCTGATGATGTTGCTTTGCAATGCCTCCTCCGAGTTCCAGTTGATAAACATGCAACCTGCAAGGCTGTCTGCAAGCGTTGGTATTCATTGTTTGGCAGCAAGGAGCATTTTTTCACGAGGAGAAAGGAGCTTGGTTTCCATGATCAGTGGCTTTTTGTCTTTGCACACCACAAATGTACTGGAAAAATAGAGTGGAAGGTTCTAGACCTTACCCAATTCTCTTGGCACACAATTCCGGCTATGCCTTGCAAGGATAAGGTATGCCCCCAGGGATTCAGGTGCACAGCCATCCCTCATCAAGGTGTCCTCTTTGTTTGTGGTGGTGTGGCCTCTGATGTCGATTGCCCCCTCAATTTAGTATTGAAATATGAAGTGTGTAAGAACCGATGGACCGTCTTGTCAAAGATGATCACTGCACGGTCATTTTTTGCAAGTGGGATAATTGATGGGCTGGTATATGTGGCTGGTGGAAACAGCACTGATATGTTCGAGCTTAACTCATCTGAAGTCCTTGATCCTAATAAAGGAACCTGGCGTTCGGTTGCAAACATGGGAACAAACATGGCCTCATATGATGCAGCAGTTCTTAATGGGAAGCTTCTTGTGACAGAAGGTTGGTTTTGGCCCTTCTATGTTGTACCCAGGGGACAGGTTTATGACCCGGCAACAGATAATTGGGAGAATATGGCTACTGGACTGCGAGAAGGCTGGACTGGTTCGAGCGTTGTGATTTATGGGCATCTGTTTGTGGTTACAGAGCATGAAAGAACAAAAGTGAAGGTTTATGACTCTGAAACTGATTCTTGGTATACTGTTGAAGGACCTCCTTTGCCAGAGCAAATATGCAAGCCTTTCTGTGTCCACTGCTGGGATAACAGGATCTATGTGGTAGGTCGGCACCTTCACCTTGCCGTGGGCCATATCTCAAGCCTCTGCTCACGAGGCTCATCTAGAAAAAGGTGCAGATTTTCTGTTCAATGGCAAGTGGTGGATGCTCCTGAAACCTTCTTCGACTTGACACCGTCAAGTGCACAGGTTCTGTTTGCTTAAACTTCTTTAAGTTTGTGATTGTGCTTGTAGTTACTGCTGCCCCTGTAATTATATGAGAATGTCAATAAATTAGATAGATGATAGCATGTGGAGCACTTTTCCCTTGGTATTTAGAATCGTAGAGCCTGGAAAAAGCTTTTCAATGGAAGTGAAAACTAATGAAAATTATATCGTGTGATTATGGTTGATCTCTACCAAATTACTGTTCTTACCAATTAAGATTTTGTTATTCATTTCTTTCTCAAGATTATCTTTGCATTCATGTCTTATATGATGGGGCTAAATGATGGAAAACTGTACAGCATCTGTTGAAAACAAACGTTATTCGTAAAAGCAAAATGAAAATCGACATGGCAGTTTCTTATTTGGTCTTGATCAAAATGGATCCGTGAATTTGAATATCTTGAATCCACATTTCATGCATCCATTGTAAGCAGATATTGTCACTATGTCCCCAAGTGCAGCACTTCTTCCAGTTTCCAATGGTGAGCTCTGTAGTTGTGCAGTATATAATGGACAAGAAGCTATTTTCTTAATATGGGGTTATTACATTTTTTTAATTATATAGTTTTCTGCTGATGTAAATTGTTACAAGACAGACTTATTTCTATTTTTAATATATAATTTTATAAAAATATAATTGTTTTGATGTTGATGGAGAAGTGCTGTCTTCACTGGAAAGAGAAACCTTTTGCTGTGGATTTAGTTTCCATCAAAATCTCTATTACTTGGGATTTTTGTTGACTGTTAAAAGGTGCTGTCAACATCCATTTGGCAAATTTATGAATTATTTATAAATTGATCGAACTTTATTTTTAATCACACATTCGAATGGAACCGTAAGTAGTATTCAATTATCCATCGTTCATTTTTGTCTGTCTATAAATTAAGCCGATTCTAAATTCTTCCCAAACTGATAACATAATTGTAAAAATAAGTATAAACTGTTGACTAAACATTAATTATTTTCTATATATCTCATAATTTTTTCTTTCTTAAATAATATTTCTTAATATACTATAAAATTTATTAAAATAGATATTTTAATTAATTATCATGCCACAATTATTTATATATATACCATATTATTTAAAATGTATTTTTTTTATATATATTATGCTATTTCTATTATATATGTTTTTTAAACAAATTACATATTTGTCACTTCATACGAAAAGTAAAGTTAGAAACAACTTAGAATGTTAAAAAATGATTAAAAAAATTTAAAAAATAAATAAAGATATGTCATAAGCTGTTTAAAAAGAATATTTAAATTTTAGGAAGGTCTTGCTGTGACATTCGATTTATCTTGTGAAAATTACCTTTTAAAAATAGTTAGAAAATTGCGTAAGCATTGAGTAGCTTGTCTATCTCTTCTTTTTCACATTGGGTTGGGAAGCTCCGCCCAATAGTGCACTTTGAGCTTGATTGCTCCAAGCTGATTCGACGATCCCCGATAATGTAAAATCTTCTTATCTTATCTTTTGTTGAGAAAGTACGATTTGAAAGAGATTAGAGAAAAGGAAAAGAAAAAAAAGAAAATGAATCCCAAGACCAAGTATTACCAATTCCCACGGAGAAAGCAAACAATGGAAACATTATAAAATTTGCAAGCCAATCAATCAACCACGCACATAGTTCATTTAAAAACTCAAAAATTACATTAAGGGTGTGTTTGATTGCATTTATTTTTCATGAAAAATGTCAGTTTTTACATCCAAATTCCTACTTTGAAGTGTTTGATTGTTATTTTTTTTCATATAAAACATTTTTCAACTTTTAAAAATATGCCCAATTTTTATTTTTTTTAAGGAAAACATTTTCTTTAGGCGAAATAGGTTTTTGTTTTCCTCAAAATAAGGAAAATATTTTATTTTCTACGACATTTTTTTCATGTCAATCAAACACACTTTAAGTGCAAATTTCAACTTCTCATGAAAGATGATTTAGAGATTTTTAAAAAGTTCCAAATTTGAACTTATCTAAGACAGCTTAAAAGGTTCTTTTTTTTTTTTTTTCTTTTTGTCAATTATTGACTTTAATCAACCATAATTGTACCTAAAAGCTTTTGCCCTCTAGAAGCACTTTTGGGATTCAGAAAATCCCTCCCAACATTTACTCGAGTTAACGTACAAATTTAGTTCATAGAAGGTACACATTTCCGAAATTAATTATCTGTTTAGGCATCGACTCTTCATTACCATATTGCTGTCTGTATTTTCTTCGGGTTTTGGCCTTTCAAAAACTGGGACGACAAGTGAATTCTTGATCTTGTACAGTTCAACTCAGTGTTGGCAAAAAATGATTGGCTGCAAAAACCATTTTTTTTTAAAACAGCCCAATGACAAAATGTCACACGTCATTCTATCAAGTAGGGTGTAGTTTTTTCTGTAAAGCAAGAATTGCTCAAACTTTAATGACCCTATACATTGCATCACAATCTTGCCAATTACCACAAGTCCATTGACATGTCATAAAACATGACTATCCATCCAACTCACTGCCCCCAATCATTTCATGTTCTATAAGAAAAAATTGATAATCGATCCACTCATTTCTGTTCTATAAGGAACAGAATTTAAAATGATAAATGCACTTTACAGTTACAGTCAAGGTTGGAAAAAAAAAAAAAGGAAAAATAACAACTATCATTTCCTGTACACAATAAAAACTGCCAGCCACTTTGTAAGGACACATATTTCCTTCCCCAAGGCATATACAAGGAAAAATGGGAATATATTGTGATTGTTCAAGCAAGATAGTTGTATATCTGAGGGTTATTTTTGTCACGTTCCATATACTCCCGGTCGATGAGGCTCTCAATCCTTTTCTTCAAGTCGGTCGGTTTTATTGGAAACTTGAGCTGTTTCATAAAAGTAAGATGATATTCATTTTTAATTTGCATAAAGCGCAAAAATATCGTAATGGCACAAGAAATTGATTTCATTTCTATACCTGTTGAAAGAGCTCAGTTATTAAGAGTGTATGACTAAGAACTTTTCTAGTCTTCATTATCCGAACAATAGCAGCATCAACCTGCACCAACAGTTGCACAGTAAACTAAATTAGTGTTGCTGCAAAAACAAATAAAGGAATTCCGGACGTTTTGCAATAGAATTTTCAAGAATGTGATAGGATGTCTTAAATAAACCTGGTATTGACGGTCTTGGAACACCCTTTCTGTGGTGCTCGTGTTTTCCTCGACTGTTTCCTTCATCTGAATGGCATTTACCTGCTCATATCAAGCAAACTTAGCTCCAACATTACATGGTGAGATTCATTTAAATGAAAGTAATAATAATATAAAACCAGGTTACCTTTATACGATATAGAGGAGCAGTGAATTGATCATTGAACTCAAAGGAGTCGTTATCCTCCACGTCTCTCCCTTTGGGAATCTGCAAGGACAGTTTTTTCTTGCTACTGAGAATTATTTGCAATCATTCAAGGGGCTTTATAAAATTTGGTGCGACAATGACCACTCACTTTCTGAAGAATACGAAATTTTCCACATGCAAGGGATTGCAAAGTCCTCCTCAGCTCTGTATCTTCAATGCCAGTAGATTCTTTAATATCTTGGAAGCTGAACTTTTGTGCATCATTAAACAGCATCAACACGACGGCCTAGGCAATTTAACAGACAGATGCACCAAGATGGAAAAACATTTAGATTCATTACTAGGATTTATTAAACATAGAAGCAGAGACTTAGAAACAGACAAAGCAACCATGATTGAAAGATAACCAACCTGAAATAGAGAAACTGCCAGCTCCTTTTTACCTTTAGAGAATTCAGATTTCAGCACACATTGACCCAATGAGTTTTGCCACATTAACCGCCTCCCACTGTACTTGCTTAGATAGAACTCTTTAAAAATATCCTGAAAAGTAATTGCAGTAACAACATGGGGTTATCTTATAAAATTGTATGCATGACATTAAACTTGGCTGCGAAAATGCTCTAGCTTGTGACAAACCTGATACATGTTCAGTTCATGGGGTAGCCTAACATCCATGGGAGGATATGTTGGCCAATACCTGCAGCCAATTAAATATATGACATTTATTCCTCAGAAAACTTGTATGCATGAAAATTATGTAAGCTTGAGAGCAATTTAAAAGTAACGAAAGGTTTCCACCAACCCTGTTGTTAAGACGTGGACACTCATCTCGATTCCTGATGGGAGTTTTGTCCTTGCTTGGGATGATTGCCTGAACGATTCATTAATCTCTTTTGACAATTCAATATCCTGGAGAAAAGAAACAAGATATATGAAATTTCTGTCAGATATATCAATTTAAAACTATGTATGATGGAGAAGTCACGACTGGTAAATGTAGTAGGGCGATTGCGAAGAATTTAATATCACCATATATGATCACGGTGTTAGTGATTGTAGGTATTTAGGTTCAATAATTAACATTAAAAAGAAAGAGGACTTGAAGATGATGCATGTATAGAATTAGAGCAGTTGGATGAAATAGAAAAGTGACATGGAAGATCCCCATAAGATAAAAAGGTTATTTATCCAAACAGTTACTAGTACCGAGTGTTTAACAATTAAAGGACTAAATATCTATAAGATAAACAGCAGCAGAAATGAGAATGCTAAGATAGATGTGTCGCCATACTAGAATGGATAAGATAAGAAACGAGGATATATGTCAACAATGAGAGAGCATCAATTTAGCATAAATTGTGAGAAAGATGACTTGAGCAGTTGGGATATGTCGTGTAGACCTAAAAAATCGCACATTCACAAGTGTAGTGGTCTTAGTAGAGCAAGTTAGAATAGAAAGAAATGAGGATATATGTCAACAAATGGAAAGAGAGCATCAATTTAGCATAAATTATGGAAAGATGACTTGGGTAGTTGGGATACTCGTGTAGACCTAAAAAATTGTACATCCACAAGAGTGTAGCCTTCTTAGTAACACAAGTTAGAAAAGGAAGAGGTAGACTAAAAATTACATAGCTTATTGCAGGTAAGAAGAATTTTTTGTATTAGATCTTCAAGTAAAGCAAGTATACACCTAAAGAAACGGCAAAAAACAATTCCTGTAGTTGACTCCTAATTCGGGAATAAGGTTCAACTTGTTACTGTGATCACAATTCAATAGCCTGGAGTAAAGTTCTCAAGATCATTTAACTAATAATGTCAAACTCTAGTGAAATGATAATATTGAGTCTTGGATGGATTTATTGATAGTTTTGACAGGATCACAGGATTTAATTTTATGTTTGTCTCTTTGTAAACTGCTTGTATATGGCTTCTCATCAGATGAAAATGACAGCAGAGTTTGAATTTATTCAGCAAGACAAATCAAAAGTCGTAAACTAAGGTCCACTACTAATGCACTAAATTACTTTGCAGCTTCAGAAAAAAGAAATCAATATAAATCTTTTGGTCAAGAGACATCCTGTAATTTATAATTAAATGATGTGCGATATTCAGTTCAAAAACAGTGTAACAAACTCTGCAACTAGAGAGAACAAGATACATCAGACACTTGAAAACATTTGAAATAAGAGTGCATTTGGTGTGGTACAGTATTACATAATAAGAAATGACAAGTACATCACAGTCATTTGAACAATGTTACACACCTTGAACATTCCTTCAAGTTTATTGGTAAATTGGCTGCCGCACTCAGTTTTCAACTGTAATAAAGATGTAAGTGAGCTTGAGCATAGAGGCTAAAAGTTTTGGGGGAACTTCGGCAATAATAGAAGTTTTACCTTGGTAATCATGGACTTCTCTGCATCAATACTGGCACTCCTACCCAACAAGAGCCTTTTTGCAAGATCTTTCTTATAGAATGCTTCAAATACATCCTTACCCTAAATGAGTAAAAGAACAGAAATGAATTTTAGATATAATTGATGGCCAAATAGGCAGCAAAATTAACAAATGATCAACAGCAAGTTCCAGTACTAATCTGTCAGTTATGGACATTGCCCTTTTATTCTTTCCTTTTCCCTTCTTTTTCGATTTTTCAATTAAAAAAATATAAGGTCAGGTTAAATAATAGTACACCCATGCTACCTGTATAAATCTGAATAAAACCAAGACTTTATCCAGTGTGCCCTCCAATTCCTCCTCTGATGTACCCTTGTTTCCAGCACGAAGCTTCTCATCCACAAATTTGGCAATTAGCTCAGCAGGTCGGTTCTGGAATACAACGCCACTATAGGTCATCAAATATGGTCGTTGAGAATATAAATAAAAATCATGTCCAATTGACATGCTGATTCACACAAGGATGTAACTAAGGTGCACTCTGGGATTGAGAAACAACAAGAATCCCTGCATCCTTACCTACAGCATCCAATTAAAATTACAAATTACCTAACTAATAATTCATCCCCCACCCACAAAACAACCTAAAATGTCAAGCTAGAGCGTCCTTTTGCAAATGCAAAGTCCATAGCAATAGTTACTCGTCTACTCATATCTGTCCTAGGATTCCAATACATTTCAGCTTATCCATATATATCAATTTTTCTGGTGTCAAAATTACTTTGTTGAATGAACGTTGACTTAATTTTTTGCATGATATTGATGCGCTTCCACAAAAGGGATAAATAAGTTTCCAAAAATACTTTGACCCCAAAATTTGGCGTATCCTACTTTCACACAATTCACAGGTACAACTTCGTAAGTATAATTTTTTTAGCAAGTTATGAGCAGACAAACCAAACTAAATTCATGGTGAATCAGTTTTACCTGGCGGAGATTAATGAGATGCTCAAATGCATCTTTGATGGTATTGCCAAATGCTTCATTTTTAAAGAAGCTTTCTTCCCATATTCTATCAAGATTTGCCTTAAATTCCAATAAGCTTGATACCATATCTTTCTCCTTCTCTTCATCCATGACAATGCCATGCCCAGTTCCTCGGATATATAGACTAAGGGCCTGCCTTAATGATTCAAGAGCATTGACCCTGGAGAAGAGCAAATACATTCTTTGAAGGTCCTCAATACGCTTCCCATCCATCAGAGTTGTGAAACCCTAGACATATAGAACAGATGTACGGTCCAAGAGATCAATAAGCATAGGAAAAGAAGTGACAGAAGAAAGTGAGAAAATGGTTCATAGACACCTTATCAAGAATTGCAGATATATAACGTTCAAGGAGCTGCGTCTCTACAGTGGCTACTAACTGCTTTCTTGTACTTGGGTCCAGGTAGATTAAGCATCTTTCATGTTCTTCTTGCAACCTTATCTGGACGAACATAGATAACCAACTATATCAGTTATTAATGTAATTGGAGGATATAACAAACTAAAAGTAGATCTGCATATTGGGTGGGGGGGAGTGTTTACAATCCAAAATCTGGTAATTTGGAAGTTAACAATACACGGACAGCCAAAATTGTTTCCATTGTCAACGTATGAGATGGATAAAGCAGAACGAACACAAACCTCTACATGTTTTAAGTAATCCGGAACATCTGACTGCTGCATGTATTTTACACCTTCGGCAGCATAAAATTCAGCTGTACGTTCAAGGAATGGCTTCTCAAAGCTTTCAGCATATATTCCCAACGAAGTAAACATCTTCAGAAGATGGTTAAGGAGTGCTCGGTCAACTGCTTCGCCTAATCTATGAGGTAAGAAACAACAACAACAAAAAAAAAAAAAAGAAGCATTTTTAAGGGAAATCATGAAGAAAAAAATGAACTATAAACTTAGCTTTACTTAATTATACTCAATGGTAATAATTTTGCCACTTCTATTTCTGAGGCGAAACAAAATTTACATGGACTAAGGTGGTAACAATTGGTATGCTTGACCTTTCGAAACAGGTAGCTCTGGATAGAATAAAATGGCTAAAAACAATTCATGTACCCCCAATCTCAAGATTGTTGGAAAAAAGACTTGGTTGTTTTTGTGTTGTTAGATCTCCGCAGACACCAAAAATCACACGTACTAGTCTAAAAATAAATGAGATGTTGCTAGCACATCTTCCGGACAATAGGGTAAACTATAATGATCACAATGAGACGAAACCGTAAACTCAACTTGTTGAATCACTAAATTTTAATGACCAGTGATACACCTAACTGCATAAATGTATCCATCCACTATCAATAAATTCTGCATGTAATAAATGATAATTGATATGGTTTCAATAATTTGGAAATTACCTCTCGCTCTCGATCATTTTTAGAAGGCCAAACACAGTTTTGTGCTCCACTTCTGATGCAAGAGAAAGATGTTCACAGAAAAGTTGCAAGCCCATGTCCCACAGTGAACGCACATTTGGTGTTTGCTTTACATATGTTCTATCAAGATATAATGCTATGCCACGAATCATCAACATCTGGTCACAAAAATCTTGCCAGCACTTCTCAACAAGTGATAAGAAAACTACCAGATCTTCACTTTGGCCAACCAAAGATTGTAGTACAGCAGACATGTGCGCTTCACACTCCTTTTCAATTCGTTGATAGAGACTTCCCCCCATCTTGTGCAGGCAAAGGTCATTGACCGCCTAGAATAAAGTTGTTCGGTTAACATTCAAGAAACATGATATAACAAAGCAAACTTATAACAGTACTTACCTGATAGAGCCTCTCCAGGTCACATGAATCTGGTTGTTTCAAAAATATGGCCCTGATAGCAGACTTGAGCTTCGCCCATGTATTTTCTTCGAAATCAGTTGGCAGGGTTGGTTTAGCTTTAGAGACACATATTATGAAATATATTATTAGATTATTAATATTCATTAAGTCATGCCAGTAGACTTCAATCAATTTTATTCCCAAAAGACTATGTATATCAGCCAAAAAACATGTTTTATCACTCTTTAGTATTGGCACGGGCATTGATAAGTGTTAAACATTAAAAGCTAGCTTTCTGGCTTTTCTCTTTTAGTTTTTTCTCAGAGCATTGATAATAAGCATGTAGTACAGTAAACCTGAAATATTTAATAAATGCTCCCCTTCCAATGACAAACTTCAAATATTTCTACTGAGTACGTTTACCCCATGATCACTTCAGCTACACAAAGATTGCAAGAACACTTTAATGGGTACTCCAAGCATTAGAAATTGCACAAATGAAGGCTATCCTCGCAGTTTATACGAAAAAACGAAATACATAGGAATGTACATCTACAAACATCTTCACTTTCTTTAATTCATGCATACACCTCTTATGTTCCTATATTTCCTTTCTTGTTAACTAAAACCAGTAGAGACATGTGTCCCAAGCCGTCCTGCATTTTGAACATTATCACTGTTCATTCACCAGAATTGATGGTGTGAACCATCTCAGAGTTCATGAAGATGGAGATGTTAATTGAAACAGTATTACAGTGCATTTCAGAAATTGGCGAAATTCATATGTACGTCAATTATTGAAAAACTTAATCCATTGAACGCCTAATATCTCAGAAACACATTGTTAGTCTTTCAACTGTATCCTATTTATTGACCCTCTTTTTGTGAATGCGCTCCAGTTTATTGAATTATAAATAATTAAATTAATCATCTCAATTCCCAAAACTGATGCCTTGATTTCTAAATAAACTGCCACGGGGAAGAACAGAACAACAAAAATATTAATGTTTTAACAAATAAATCATTAAGGAAGTACAATTCTCAATCTAGAGGCCTTTAGTTAAGGGACAATACTTGGACATTTATCCAAGAGAGTGTCATCATATTTAAGGAAAATGACCAGGATAATTCTGATTTTTTCTTCTCTTTTCACATTTGCTGTGAAAATTTCTTATATATTTATTATATTGCATGAAAAATTTCTCCAGCTCCCCTTTAGAAAATCTATCGCTGGTATTTTGATCCATTTCTACTTGTATATTTCTTGTTTCTTGATACTCTAGTTTCAAGGTTTTCATTCATAAATAGATTCTTGCACAAATAACTTCATAAAGCATCAAAGTAAAACAAATTGACTATGTGACACAGGCATTGTTACGCTGAAAGTGATATTAAGAAACTTTGCTCCTTAATCTTGAGCTATTGAAAAAATGTATCCTCACTGGAAGAAATAGCAAGTAGCAATGCCAGATGATGGCCTTTAATAAGATGCTGGTCAGCACACCATTGAAAGATGATCAAAAGCATTCATTTAACTTTTCAGTTAATTACAACGGTCATATGCTCTTTGACATTCATCAATAACTGATTTCCAGAGCATTCAATTAACAATTTAGAGAATTCAAATGTTAGCTCAAACTGGGGATACCCATGAGCGTGGGAAGAAACCAAAAGGCAGATTGCACTACTTTTACATGTCTTCTATTAGTGTGGATTACACATAACGTGTCACAGCAGTTCTCAAATTCTTACCCCCATCAAAACAAATAATGTACAAAAACTGTACAAATCTGTTCCAATTGCTTATCAGATCCATCTACTCTCGCATCTTACTAAACCCAGCTGAATTCGCCACTATTAAGGAAAACTAAAACTTAGTAAAGAGAAAAAATAAATGACAATACAGAACACCAAAATTATTGAACCATTTCTTTGTTCCAGTGGAAAGGTTCACATGAAAGATAAAATCAATAAACAATCCATTCAACTATTCCCACAATTCCTGCTTCAAGATGAAATTTATCTATGCATTATTAGTGTAATTGGAAGTTGCAAACCCTGTGTTCCTAGAAACAGAGTTAAACACCCAGATGCCGACATACTAAAAGAACATAATTCCAAAATTAAAATCACTCAGTGCTCATCAATAGTTTCCTAATTTATTGCTCAATGCCAGCTTTAAAGCCTAAATTTGAATCTCAAGCCGATCAATCAAACAATTGTAACCCTGACACTTTTACCTCAATAGCGCCCGGAAAGAAATTGAAATTTACAAAAAAAGGGCCTATCTTTAGGCAGAAGTTTGCAGTAATTAAATCCATTAATGAATTTCACAATCAGAACGAAATTGAAGAGAAAGTAGTGAAAATTAAACCTTTATTGAGCTTAATGACGAGTCTTTTTGCCGGCTGAGGAGGCGTGGCCTTCTTCCGCGACAAATTAGCAATAGTCCCACCTTCGTGGCCACCAACAGCTGCAGCCCCGCGTCCTGACGAAAGGGACCCTTCCAGAACGGAACTAGGATCATCTTCGATCATGGGAGAGTGAGCAGGGGTGTCGGCAAAGTGAACGTGAGGGTTAATACTTTGCTGGCCGTTTTTGTTGCTGTCGAGTGAGCAAGCGACAGACTGCGACTTGGCCTTCTTCATTGCTGGAAAAATTGTGGCTCCGCTACTTCCAGCAGCGGCGTCCCTGGTGGCGGCGGCGGCAGTTGTGGAGGTGGGGGAGCAAGGAGATGAGCGCTTACTGGGGTTGGTGGAGGTGGGTTGCGACATATAGAAATCTCAAAGAGAGCTCATTGTAAGAGAGATAAAGCAGCGATTTAAAATGAGGTAGAAGAGATGGGTAAAAGTTCAGGTCTTAATGTAGTGTGATTGCTTCACCCTCGTCTAATTTGGCCCGACTCAACCGGACTCCGATGAATCATTTCGTTGTAAATGGAATTAGTCGATCACGAGTTTGCTTGCTTCAAAATATATCGTCTCGCCTCACCTTACCAACTCGTTGTTTAATGGGATGAGCCGAGTCTATTCACGAGTCATGTGACTCGCCTTTTCTTATTATTATTTTCTGTTTTTTTTTTTAGAAAAAGTTCAAAATTACACTTAGCTAATT
>CAIGRT010081170.1:0-11460 GCA_903798405.1 Fraxinus platypoda | reverse complement strand
GCGTGATTATTTTTTTATTTCGTGTGATCTGTCTTTGAAAAAAAAATATTTTTGTGTTGTATGCTTGTTTGAGTTAGATAGCATTGTCGGTCATGATGCATATATTTGAGAATAAGTATTAGTTTATGAATTGTGAATAAGTTATATGTTTGAGCTACGTTTTTTGCTTATCCATGTAGAACGTGACACTATTATGCACGTGAATTGAGTTAATATTGTACATAAGTAAGTTAATTCATATTTATTATAGGTTGCTAAATCCAAACAACCACTACATTTCACATCCTTAAACCTAATCTAGGATGGTTTCGAGTGGTTGAGCTGTTGTAGGGAGACATGGAAATAATGTGGATTCCGTGTGTGCTAAATTTTGTGTAAATTGTTTAAAACCAATGAGATGGAAATTGGGTGAAAATATTAAGTTAGAGGTCGATTTTTGAGAATGAGTATTTAATAAGGGACATTGCACTAATTATTGAATAGAAAGGAAAAGGCTGATATGTTGTGAAGTTACCCTAAAAGATCCCAATGAGTACAATTCTTGAAAATCCCAAAAAAGAAAACTCAAAAAATGATCAAGCTAGTGTATGAAACAGAATACTCACAGCAAACTTGAAAAAGCATATGCATGAAATAGAAGACGCACTACATGCCTTGATTAAGCCCTAAACACTTGTTTTAGAAAATTAGACATTTGACAGGGGGTTAGTAGTTTGGTTGATTCTTGGAGGTTAAAGTGGTCGAAAATAAGGAGAATCCTCATTTGTTGATGTATGGAGCTGAATTAGTAAGTTCTAACCAAATTAGAGAGGGTAAGGATTAGTGAATTTAAATTTAACCTTAGAATACCTCTTGGGAAGAGAATAAAAGAAACTAAGTTTGGGGTGTGTTAATCTCCCAAGCGATGAAATGATATATTTGACTATTGAGGTTGGGAGTTGAACCAACTTGTGAATGTATAGCATTGCACTTGATTCTTCACAAAAAATGAACACCCATTTTACATTGGATAAGTGAGAAGTTAGCTTTGGCATTATGATTTTGAAGCAGTTCATGATTTTGATATGATATTTTCAATTCTGAGCCAAAAAGGCAAATTATCTAACTAAACTTGTTATATGTGAATCGATATGTTTAGTTTTGTTTGTATGTTTTCTTTATTTCTTTTCTTTTTCTTTATGTTTTCTCGAGGATTAGTAAAGTATGAAATTGTGTTTGATGAGTGTATTTCACTCATGCTTTCGATACCATTTAATCTTGATATTTAGTTTATCTCTAAGAGTTTTTGATCGTTTTGATATGTGTGTTAATGTTTCTTTATAGGATTGGAGACATGGTAAAAATGGTGAGTTTTGGAGATTTAATGATGTGATAAAGTGAATTAGAAAGAAAAACGCCATTTGAATGAAAAAGGATGGGTTGAGATATCAGAATTGGCACCTAGGCGCTACCAGCCAACGCCCAAAGCACTGTCTCAGAAAGAAACATAATTGCATAATAGCATCACCACAACGCCATTGAAGTGGCACCTCAGTGTCACTTCTCAGTGGTGAATTACATGATGTTGGCGTCCCAGCGCCACCAAAGCAGCATTGCGACGTCTCGGTGCTACGATTGTGGCGCCTCTTGGTGAGATGAATTTTTGAATTTTCTTGGACCTTTTTAAAAGCTCAATTCGACTCCGACTCTTCCAATGACTAAAAGATGATATAAATATAACCCTAAAGAAGACTTTGAAGGAAGAATTCAATAAAGCGAGAGGCAATAGACAAGAGATCAATCAAGAGAACAAATGCAACAACGAGAAGAAGATTATTCAAACTCAAACCCTGTTTTTATTTTTCTTCCTACCTATGTTCTTAATTATGAATTTTATATTTTATATTTCATACATCATGAAATAATTCCCATATCTAGGTTTTGATGTAATCTAACTTAAGATTATGTTTTGATATTTAATAGTTGTTTCTTTGAGAGTTTTCAATTAGTTTATTTGTGTTATTTGAGTTTAATGCTTTCAATTAATCGGTCATTAATTGATTGATTTGATTGTTTAAGTTTCTGAACTCGAGAGATGGGACCTTAAACGTGATCTTAGAATAATACAACCTAGGTTTTATAAGTTTCAAGAGAAAGTATAATTTACTTGAAGTTGTTCCACATAAGAACTATAAAACTTGATAATTCTTGGATTTAAATTCAGAATAGAGATATTGGAATTAAATTCTATGAATAGTTTTTAATCAGCACTCGAGAGAGTGAGTAGAATAACATTAGTGTTCTTGCTTATAAACTTGGAAAAATTGATTGAGTTAACTATATAATTGATAGTTAGATGAGATCACAACCCTAAGCTTTCTCATATTGATTAATTCTTCATAGTTGCATTAAAATTGTTGAGGTCGTCACTTTAGTCACCTTAAATTTAGTTTAAAATCATTGATATTCAATTTCAATTGTCTAGATAAGATAGAAGCTATTAAATTATAGTACTTAATATAATTTTGATATTAAATCCATATGAGTTCGACATTCTAACTTCACAGTTATATTACAAAACTTGACATCGTATGCTTGCGGTATAATTGCGATATAGTAAACATGTAAACATGAAGTTTCTGGTTGTTTTTCCTTTTGATATGTAGCAATTAATTTTTTCTTATTCTGCAATTTATAAAAATCCTTCTTAATGAGCCCCATTTTCTTGCAATAATTACAGATTTTATTACTGTAATTAGACCTTAATCTGCCCTTCACATGATCACCATGAACAACACGACGATCTTCATAAGACTCAGATCTAATAAGATGATCCATCTCCTCCTTTGAAAACAGAGGGTCATGTACTTATTCAATGGTGAGAGTATCACAACTCTATAAAATCGTGACTTTAAAAGATATATGAAACGAGCAGCAAACACAATAAAGTCAACCCTATGTTGTTTCTCCTCCAATGTTAAAGTTGAGGGCATTTTGTCAAATCCCAACAAAGTATCATCTAAATCCATCTAAGCGACGCTACTCGCATATTTACTTGCCATAACGAAAATCTAGTGCTGCGATCCAAAGCAGAATATCATACTTTATGGTTTCTATCACAAAAAATCAAACTTCGAACTGAGTTGATTGAACCTTGCACTAATACGAAACAAAATTAGCTCTCCTAGGAACCGTCGAATCTTGACTTTGATACCACTTGCTAGAAAATAAAGCCAATTGTTATAACCCGATGATAGCTTTAATACCACTTGTTAGAACATAAAGAAACTAGAATAATATGGCAATAGGAAAATCAAACAATCTAGAACATAAAATTTTACGTGAAAAAATTACGAGCAAAAGGAGAGAATTCATTAATATCAATAATGGATAATAACAAATTGTGTAGAATGTAATTATGATTTTTTAAGAGTTTTACTACTCATATTTATAGTGCAAAGAAGAGCCTAAGATGTGGTGGAGTTTAACTATAACGAATCTAAACAATAATGGAGTGTTTGAGATAAAATAAGAGTTAAAAACTGGCCAAAATCACGAATTATTCATTCCTGAATAAAACCGCCACTCAAGCAGCAATCTAGCGGCTGTCAAGCATTGGCCGGCCACTCGAGCGGCCACCTTGCGATAAGCGAGCTGGGACTACTATTTTGAGCGAGTGGGATCAAATCTCGTAGCGAGCGCCATTCGACATTTCCTTTCTCCTTGAACGATTTCTTCCTCTCCTATTGCAATTTGGACTCCTTCAAGTCCTCTTCAAGTTCAGCACAAATTTCGAACTCTCAATTGAACTCCCAAATTAAATTCCAACTTGAATTTTCAAATAGACTTCAACTATAATACAAATCGACTTCAAATAGAGTTGCTAAATAGTCTTCCAAATAGAATTTGGGTAACACCCTAACTCTAACATATTTGCCCCAAATTTAAAACCCTATTTTGAGTAATTTCCTCTCCAATCCCCATCCAGCATCCAGAGAAGAAGATTATAAGAAGCTCCAAATATTATTTTATTAACTAACATATTTTATGGACCTTTTTTAATAATTGTAAGCATATAAATTTCAAATTTCTTTTTTATTATCTCGACCAAACAAGAACAACTATAAAAAATTTATTTGTTCATATTTCATAATTTGTATGTTATTTGAAGGGTTTTAGACTTTCTGCAATTTAGAATTTTATTAGGTTTTTAGCTTTTTGCTTGCTTTGAAATTTGTCAACTATAGATATATTCAAAAAATAAATTGTATTTGTATTTGAGCAAAAATGAAGCTCCAATGAGCCAATCTATTGGAGTAGTAGAAGAAGAAGCTTCAATCTGCTTTCCTCAATAATTCAGCACCTCATCTTACTACTTGTTGTATTGCCTGGAAAATAATGAATTGTTGTTGTCTTATCGTCAAATTAATGAATTGTTGTTGCATTGTCTTGTTGTTAGTGTTGGATCAATAATGAATTTTTATTTTTCATTTTTTGTTTTAAGAACTTACTAAGAAAATGGCAACCTCCTCCAAAGAAAAGTAGGAACTTGTTTTCGTTCTTTATGATGGTGAGCCATATTAATAGTCAAATTACACTCTATGATGTACTGACTAAAGCTCAACCTTCAATTTCTACCATGCAACTTCCTCTAATTTAATCTCCCGAAATCGAACATCCTTCATCCTCGAATTGTGAATCGCAACCATCTAATAAATTAAATGCAAACCGAAAAAAGAAAACAAATATTTAAACATTCTGTTAATCTACATGATGAGATTAGAGTGGCATATCTAGAACCTATGCCTTATCAATCAAAATTTGTGAAGTATCCAAAGACATAAAGAATATCTCAGTCTCGTCGATTTCAGAAAAAAAAGGATAGGACATATTGTTTTTACATCTATCTTTTTCCGAATGATGGTAATCCGTCCAATTGTTCTGTTAAGAATTGGGGTTTCATCTTAAAAGGTTAATCTTATTAAGAGGAGTAATTCAATCATTTATAAGTTGGTTTATGTTTACATCTTTATTCGATGTGAAATTATATCCCTTAACATGCCCCCGCAAGATGGTGGCTCGTTTGAGAGACCAATCTTGAAATCTGTATGTTCACTTTTGGAGTCTTAACCGGATCGAATTGCTCGTTAGAGTTTAATGGGCTCTGATACCATGTTACAAATTGTGGTTCCATCTTAAAAGGACAACCTTATTAAAATGAGTAACACAATCCTTTATAAGTTGATTTATGTTTACATCTTTATTTGATGTTGAATGCTATCCCTTAACAAAATCACTATTCAAAACATTAACTTCCCTCAATTTTTCTCTATAATGACATCAAATAGGGGATTGGTTTCCTATTAGAATTGGGGTGTGTGTTGTCCCTTTACCACGAAGTGGCCCTGTTGGAAAATAGGGTAAGATATTTAAATATGACTTGTCGGTCGCCTTACGAGTCCTAGTTTCCATCCAAATTTGGATTCAAAGAGGACTTTTCTTGAAAATCGAAATTAAGAAGTAACAACCACAAATCACTAAAATCAACTGAAAAGCTTTTGAAAAGGTTGAGATTTTGGAAGGTTGAGATTATAAAATATGCTGTGAGCTGAGGAAAAACTGAAAAGCAAAGCAAAAAATCCTTAAGCCCAAAAGCTAATAAACAATTTTTGTAGTGTATTATTATTTTACTTTTTCCGTGGGATCCACTACTATTTTTCTTACCATTCATATTTATAAACCATTGCCAACCGGAGGCTAAAACTCCACCATTCCATCTCAACAATCTAAAAGATTTTGCCGCCGCCGGCAGCATGCGGCCATCACTTATTGATTAGCCTCCACTCCATGGTCTCATCATAGTCAACAGCCCACCCTTTATTACTCAATTTTTCTTAAATAAATTGATGAGATTCAAATATTTATAGGCACTCACATAAACTCGAACAAAATACGTGAAGTCGTACAAATTTACGTGCGTCAGATATATGCAAATTCATGGGTTCTAATCATACATGATGAATGACATTGTTACTATGTCACTAATTATCACAACAAATCTTCAAGCCTAAGAGTAATATCATCTTGTTTAGTAAGGTTAATTCTACTAGTACTCGATGATATTAAGAAACAAAATAAAAATATTGTATATTGTAATGCCTAATTCAATGTATGACACTAGTCCAAATGTGCACTAAAATGAGGTAGCACATGAAAGAATGCAAGCAGTGGCGGAATCACATAGAGAGACCGGGTTAAAGGATTTAAATAGAAATTTTTAATATATAAATAATGGATATATATTTTACCAAGGCAAGCTCCGCCACTGAATGCATGCATGCGTGTGTTAGTATGTGAGAGACAAATAAACAGGATGACTAACCATTAGCGAGATCAAGCATGAACTCAGCAGGATTCATGGCGAAAGATTGCGAAAACCCGATAGACTCAAAATAACTCATGGCTTCATTGCCCTTTCCAAAATATATGCACCTCCCCTCAGACAACACCAGCACGGAGTCAAACATCTGGTAAACACGGCTCGATGGCTGGTGTACCGACATCACCAACGTCTTCCCCTTTTTCGCCAGAGCCGCCAGCGTCACCACCATCCGGAACGCCGCTGTGGAGTCCAGACCTGAAGTTGGCTCGTCGAGAATCAACAAACTAGGGTTTATCAGCATTTCGTGTCCTATACTTACCCTCTTTCTCTCCCCACCAGAAATCCCGCGTAAAAAGCTGTTCCCTACCACTGTATTTTCACATTTCGCTAAACCCAGTTCAGAAATCACTGATTCGGTTATAGAAATTTTCTCCTTCTTTGATAATGAATTGGGCAGTCTGAGAAGTGAGCAGAAAATTAGTGTTTCTCGGACTGTTAAATGTGGGTAGAGAACATCATCTTGGGGTACAAAACCAGTTCTTTCCAGAATTGGCTTTGTGAATTTCTGATCGTTACAGATTATTGTTCCGGTGAGACCGCGGCCGTGGTGTAGCCGACCTGCCAGAGCATTCAAAAGTGTCGATTTGCCGCTGCCGGAGGGACCGAGGATGGCTAAGATTTGTCCCGGCACCACCGTACCTGTAATCCCATTCAAAATAGTCCGTTCCCGAATCATTTCCGCCGGATTCTCCACATCGGACGATGAAGTCGGCCCACCAGAAAATATCTTCTTTATGCTGCTGCCTCTTGGTTTTTTGCTCTCCACCTTTACTCTATAGCAAACATCTATAAACTGTATATACAGTAAAACAAACATAATCAATAATTACTAACTGGAATCAACATTTTATCAGATCTTTTTCAACAAAATGTGAGTAGACAAGCCTATCAAGTGTACATATATAGGATTGTTCTACTGAAGTATTTCAATAATCCAATTAGAAATATATGTACCTTGAGGGTGATTGGATAAAAAGAAGACATTATGGAAGGGAGGCTCAGGTTATTGCATTCTCCATTAACGGAAGTTTCTGCTGCAGAATCACTAGACGCCGCCATTGTTTTGTTTAACGATACAGAGAGAGAGAGAGAGAGAGAGAGAGAGGGATCCCACCACAGCCAGCCCACAAAGTATTTATTAGTCAATATTGAGGTCGATCACAGATAATCCTGTCTGCCTTTACTTAATTTTGGTGCTTCCTTTGTGGTGAAGTGAGATAGGAACACAGATGGCAATGGATGTCATTGGCTCGGTTGTAGAGGTGTCAAGACGGACAGGTCGACCAGACCCGTGACCCGAGCGGGCGGTTCACGAGTCAAGAAGGTGTGACCCGCGGGCTTCGTGGGTTGCACCTTCACGGGCCGCGGTTAACCCGCTGACCCGTGAAAAAAAAATTTTAAAAATTTTGAAAAAAAGGAGGTGCCAACCTAGTTAGGATATACTTATTTTATAAATATTTGATAATAGTAATTAGAAATGCATTTAGTTGTTATTTGTTTAAGTTAAATTTAACTTTGCAAAGTTATAAATAATTCATGTAACATTAAATTTAAATTCTATGTAANTTGATAATAGTAATTAGAAATGCATTTAGTTGTTATTTGTTTAAGTTAAATTTAACTTTGCAAAGTTATAAATAATTCATGTAACATTAAATTTAAATTCTATGTAAACATTTCTTGGTATAAATATGAATTTATCATTTTATTCAATTCTTAGTTTACATTTAACAAAAAAAATATTTTTTGCTATAAATATGAAAAATTCTATATTTTTATAATTTTATTTATACAATCAAACCGGAACAAACCGCGACCCGTGACCCGCATGGACTTGACCCGGATGGGTCAGCGGACGGGCCTGGGTTGTAGTCCAAAATTTGTGAGCCGACCCGAAACTCGTAGCTGACGGGCCTTTTTTCACGTGGGCCGTTACGGGGCTCATATGTTGGCGGGCCGACCCGGCCCGGACCACCCGGATTGACACCTCTACTCGGTTGGATTCAGCACGATTCGATTTGAATTGGCTTGAACCAATAAGAGCGGAGGTCGAGCGTGGACTCTCTTTTTGGTTAACAAGTTGAGTCAAACCATGCTAGATGGAAACATGAGCCGAGCCTATTACGTAAGAAATGTCCGAGGCAAGGTTCAAATTAGTAGTTCTTTAAAGTATATCCTCAATTGATGTGGGGTACCATTTGAATATGAAGGGAGCATGTTAGTACGGGTAACTCGAATTTCAATAAATACTACTTGGACTTAGATTTTGAACTTGATCTTAGATGAACTTTTAAGAAAAGTGATTGCATCATTTTGCATCAATTGTTAATAGAAGTGAAGGTCTTGCGTTTGATTATTCTAAAGATGAGAGAAAAAGACTGACATTACTTGAACATAGGGGATTCTCAAAGTAATATTGCTTGAGATATACATACAACTTGATTTTGATAGGGAGGTTGATTGTTGTGTCTCCAAATAATTTCTTTTTGATCTCTTACATAAGAAAGATGAAATAAAAGTGTTGAGCTACTTTAAGCCTCCCATTCCTCTTGAAGAAAATTAGAGACTTGATCCATCTGATAATAGAGTTAATATATGTGAATATGGGATATAAATTATACATAGAATATATATATATTTTTTCATTAATCAATTATAAGATCAATAATCCAAATTCTATAATGCATATTTCGTGTTTGAGTTTTGTTATTTGATGTAAGTGAATATAGTTTTAACTCATATTTAACTCGTACGTCACCTTGGGAAATCAATAAAATTAAAAAAAAAAAAAAAAATTGCTCAGATGAAAAATAAGATGAAGGTGAAGTTTCAAAACTAGGTTTAGGCGTAAAAAAACGTTTTTTTTTTTATTTTTGAGATTTTTTAAAATTTTTAATCATTTTAAAAATCTTTTAATAATTAAAATAATACATATCAAACATCTAAAACTATAAAATACTATATTTACTAGAAAATTGATAACAAAAATCCGTAGGCTTACTCTTTGCATCCTCATCATGAGTATTGAAAAGGACATTTTCCAGCTTGATGAAGAGTAGGGCGATGAGCCTTAACGAGAAATGAGGCAATAAGCCTAGACAGCAATAAGGCAATGAGCCTTGACAAAACTACAAAGCGATTAGCCTTGACGAGAAATGAGGCAATAAGCCTTGACAAGCAGTAAGGTGAGTAGCCTTAACAAGAAATGAGGCGACACAAGCAATAAGGCAGTGAGCCTCAACAAACTACAAGGCGATGAGCCTTAACAAGTTACAAGGCAAATGTCAAATTTGGTAAAGATCACTTAACCAAAATGTTGGAATTAATTGAATTTAAGTGTGTTAAATAATTAAATGTGATTTTTAATTATGTGGACCATTGCAATTAATTTGGGTGAAGGGATAATTATATAAAACCAGTTGTTTAGTTTCATCTTTCTGAAAATCAGGTTTTTACTTTATTTAATCAAAAATNGATTCGCCGCCCGGTGAAAGTGAAGGGAAGTGTTTGGACTTTGGAGCCTCAGCCGGGTAAGTGAGGATGATGAAAATTATTTAAGAGGAAATTACACTAAACCAGGTGTTTAGTTTAATGTTTTTAAAAATCAGGTTTATACTTTATTTAATCAAAAATCAGGTTTTAATTTCACAATTAATATTATTAATGATATTTTAAATTAAATTAATCTATATACCTACACCCATCCCCAAATTTCAATCCACTTCCCAAACCATACTCCTCCCTTCCGTCTCTTTCTCTCTCTTCCATCTCTTCTCTGTTCCGCCATTCTGCTCTCCCTCCCTCCCGTCTCCACCTAATTCACAGCAGCGTCAACACTGCAGCCGGCGTCGCTTCGCGACACTGCTGTGACGCGACGCCATCGGCGCAGCAGCGTCGCGCCCGATTGTTGGCTGCTGCTACGTTGCTCCGATTGTTGGCTGCTGCGACGCTGCTGGAACGTTGGCAGTAGCGTCGTCCAGCAGCGTCGCGTCCGATTGTTGGCTGCTGCGACGATGCTGGAACGCTGGCAGCAGCAACGTCGCGTCCGAAATGTTTGGTGGGTGTGTGGGTGTTTGGCTCAGCAGTGGATTTTTGGGATTTTTTATGGGCTGTGATGGTGTAGCAGCCGTCTCTATCTCTCTTTTGCCGTATTTTGCATTCCTTCCATTATTGCGATCTGGTGGCAAGTTGGGGTTTTTTTGTTAAGCGGTGGTTGTGGTGCGGAGATCTGTGTTGTCGGCAGCGATAGGGTGGGCGGTGGATCTGGTGGCAACCGTCGCGAAGATGGGGTCTGGTTTTGGAAAATATCGTAGATCTAGGGTTGTGGAGATGGTGGATCTGTGGTGGCGGTCGTGTGGTGGTGGTCGTTTTTTGTTATTGTTGTGGCAGGGTCAACGGCAGTCGTGTTTCTTTTTGGTGTCTGTGACCTAGCTATTGAACAGTGNGATCTGTGGTGGTATGTTTCGTGCGGTGGTGATGGATCTGTGGTGGCGGTCGCGGTGGTGATGGTGTTCCGTGTGGTGGTGGTCGTTTTTTGTTATTGTTGTGGCAGGGTCAACGGCAGTCGTGTTTCTTTTTGGTGTCTGTGACCTAGCTATTGAACAGTGACTTTAAAATTGATAATTTGTAACTAAAAAAAAAATCTGTGACCAATAATTTTGAAAATACGTAACATGTGACATATAATTTTTTTGATCTGTGACCTATAAAATTTTTGATTTGTGACCGATAAAAAAATTGTGACCTCGAAATTTTAGATCTGTGACCAAGTATTGTTGGTGTATTGGGATTGGAGGACGGTGCGGCGGATGGGTTGAAGTCTCTATGATCATCTATTTGGTTTATCTGTGACCTGTGACAAAGTATTGATGATGTACTGGGATGGGAGAAGGGTGTTTGGGTAACTGTGACCCATCTATATGGTAACTTTGACCTTAAAATTCGTTACTCTATGACCTTAAAATATAACTTGTGACCTATAATTTTTTTATCAGTGACCCATGAAGTCAACTGTGACCTATAATTTTTTTTTGATCTGT